>JASANA010010085.1:0-63120 GCA_030248095.1 Ptycholaimellus sp. GST1_10
ATTGGTTGCATGGCGAACAGCACAGAGTAAGCTGGAGCCTTTGCTGCACCTCTGCAATCTATGCATTGGTTGCATGGCAAAATCCCACAATGCAAACTGGAGCATAGATATCCCATGACTAGCCCATATCAAGCCCAGTTATGCCATAACAGGCCCAGTTATGGCATAATTAAGGCATATTTTGGCCTCTCAAAAATTATACATACATTCACATTACAATCAGCCAATTATACAATACTATACATTATATGGATTGTATAAGATTCTGTAATGTACACATTATGGCATAAAAAAACGGCAACACTGTTCCACACAACCTAGCTCCAACATCTACCCTCCCCCAACACATTCCCCCTTCTTCCACCCATGCATTCACACCTCTCTTCCTAGGTTCCCCGACTCTGTGGAGAAGCTGATCTACTGCTCCCGCACCATCCCCGAGATCGAGAAGGTCGTCGAGGAACTGCGCAACCTGCTAGCCTACTACGCCACCCATGCCGCCGACAGTTGCCTCTCCTCCTTTAACCCCTCACTCCCAGAGAGAGGAATCAGCTGCAGAGACAGCGCCAGCCATGGTCGGCCTGGCTGTCTCCTCGCGCAAGAACCTCTGCATCCACCCCGTTGCATCTAAAGGACGCACCGGCAAGGCTGTATGCAGAGACTCTTCTTTGATTTTGATATTTGAGAATCCCAGGTGAGGGGATAGGGGATCGCTATTCTGCCTCATGGATAGCCCCTAGAGCTGTCTCACTTGGGGTCGCCAAATATCAAGGCGTGGGGGAGTTTTATCAAATGCAAGGGAGGGAGTGATGCGATGGTAGGTGGATGCACACTCCCTTGATGATGAAAATGATTTTGATATTTCTAGAATCCCAGGTGAGAGGACAGGGGATGGATATTCTGCCCCATGTCCTGTCTCGCCTGGGATTCCCAAATAGCAAAAGGCTGGTCAAGGGGGCCAGATGAGGTGATGGCAGGTGGACGGGATGTGCGTGTCGATGACGGCCAGCTCAGTGCGGGCGCGGCGGGCGGTGTCTGAGAGGGCGGAGGAGCTGGCCTCGGCCTGCGACTTCTTCGAGACCTTTGAGAAGTCCGGCCGAGAGTGGCTTCTGCCCAATGGCGTCTACAATTTGGAGGAGCTCAAAGACATCGCCAGGTTGGCTTCCATCAGAAAAATACAGGTTATTTCTTTTTGCACAGTTTAATAGATTATTTATTATATTCCAATATATTTTATTCTGTATTTTTATTTTCCAAAGATATCTGAAAGCACGAAATTTAGTTGCAACAAATGCAAAAGCAAAAACAAAAAAAAACTAGATTATTTTCTAATCTAAAACTAAATTGAACGGCGCATTGCATTGGAGCAAAGAAAGAAAAGAAAGAATAGAGCTGAAAAATGAGCAAGCACTGTTACAGAGCCAAAGGCTGGTGCCCCTACTTCCTGGCGCGTAACGCAGTAGCCAGAGCTCAGGTCATCGTCTACGCCTACTCCTACATCCTGGATCCCAAGATCGCCGAACTGATCAGCAAGGTTTCCAACCCTTCCAGCTCCAAGCCAGCAGAGGCCATCCTGTTTGGAGGACCTGAGCCGGAAAGCCGTGGTGGTCTTCGACGAGGCGCACAACATCGACAACGTCTGCATCGAGTCCCTCAGCGTACAGCTGGGTCGACGCAGCCTGGAGCGCTGCCAGGCCAACCTTGCCAGTCTGGAGGAGCGGCTACGGAAGTTGGAAGCCCCTCTTTTTTTGACAATTTTAGAATTGTTCTTTTGCTCCAACTTCAAAGCTCCTCTACTACAAATACAAACTTTGAATCGCCAATCCTTCTCTTAATATTTCAAACTCCAGCTTCCATCCTACAATGCGATACCACAATCTCCAACTGCAAATTCTATTCCACCAGTCTGGATAATCCCTCCATTCCGAGGGACTATCCAGACTGGTGGAATAGAATGAGTCCCACTCGAAACCGCAATCCCTCTGGTAGCCCACGTGAGCTTTGAGACTGAAGTCGAGCAATGCGGAGCGACTGCAGTCGGAGTACGAGAGACTGGTGGCCGGTCTTCGGGAGGCGCAGGAGCGGAGAATGAACGACGAGGTCCTCGCCAATCCTGGTATTTTTTCAGCCTTTATGCACGGCCGAAATGCGGAGGCGCCGCGGAGTGTAGGCTTGGCAAAGTGTAGGAGGCAAAGTTTTTGTTTTTCCCTCCATTTTTATGTCCGTCTTTCCGCATATATTAAGCAGTAATCAGTTTTAAAGTTGAACAAATTTCAGAATTTAAAAAAAAGATAATTAATATTTGATCGAATGCTTAACTTTTCAGCCTTTGGTGAAAGCCGATATTACTTTTCTTCTGTCGGGCGTTATTCTAGCAAGGTGCAAGCAGGCAAAGAAGAAGCCAGACACAAAGTTGTAGGAAAAGTTGACAGTAATGCTCCTCTTCCCACCTTCCTTAATGCTTCTTCTGTCTGTCACCAATCCATTGAGGCAAGAGGCAGAAGAACTAATTGAGGTAGGCTGGGAGAGGAGCAGGCTGAACCCTAGCTCCTCTCACACCCTTCCTGAAACTGAACTGCCTCTCATCCCTCCTGCAAAAAAGAAAAATGAGTGTCTGTCTGCAGTGGTCCCGGACGCCATCTTGGAAGAAGCGGTGCCAGGGAGCATTCGATCCGCCGGCCACTTCGTGGCCTTCCTGCGCCGTTTTCTGGAGTACGTGCGCCACCGCCTGCGAACGCACCAGGTCCACTACTCCGGAGGGAACTCCAGAGGACCATTCTAGCATCAATAATCCCATGGGCCAGGACAAGGGACCTGCAATGTTGCAGGACATCAATAGCCCTGTCCTGTCCCATGGGATTATTAGTATTAGAATGGCCCTCAGGAGCCTCAGGAGAGTGTCTGAGGCAATCACAGCTGGTATCACAGGTGGTGGTGGAGAGTCCAGCCTCTTTCCTGAAGGACGTGGCGGGGCGGGTGGCGATAGAGCGGAAGCCGCTGCGTTTCGCGGCCGAACGTCTGGCAGCGCTCATGCGAACACTGGAGCTGGCCGACCTCTCGGATTTCACGCCCATCCTCCGCCTGGCCAATTTCGCCACCCTCGTCGCCACCTACTCCAAAGGTTCCATTCTTCTCAAATCCTAGCCTCATTCCCCTTCCATCCTTCTCCACTCCAAAATCTCTATCGGCTGATGCCCCGAACCTTCCCCTCAAGAGATGAACCCTCCCCTCAATAGATGAACCCTCCCCTCAGAGATAAACCCTCCCCTCAAGAGATGAACCCTTCCCTCAAGAGATAAACCCTCCGCTCAAAGGTTTAAACCCCCCCCCCCTCAAGATAATATGCACCATTTTTTTTATTGCCTTAACATACTTCTCTTTACATATCTCGAAGTTTAAACTCAAGGAATTTTGATATGAATCTTGAATGGTACTCCTTGTAGGGAACAAGCCCCTACTCCTGGTAGGCATGCGCCCGACTAACTAGCTTATGGACTAATTATGGGCTGTGTTAGAGCAGGGTTGTGTGAGTATAGGTAAGTCACTATAAGTAAGGACATATTGCCTTGAGGGGGTGGGGGGTTAAACCTTTGAGGGGTGGGTTTATCTCTTGAGGGGTAGGTTTATCTCTTGAGGGGGGGGGGGGGGGGCGAAACCCCCTTGAGGGGGGGTTAAACCTTTGAGGGGGGGGGGGGGGGGTTCAGGGCATAAGCCGCTATATCCTATGCTCTCCAGGAACTTGCCGCAAAATGCCCACTTTCAAGGCTGTCTCAGCGTCGCAATACTCACTCTATCTAAGCTGTAACCTAAGCCTTGAGCAAAGCCTAAGCCTCACTTTTTTTGGTGCTTTAACCTAAGCATAAGCCTGATGCAAAAGAAGGTGATCCGCGGGTAGTACCTCTTTGCCTTTTATCTGACCCCCTGTCTTTCTCCACTTGTCTATCCCTTCCATTCTTCTCAAATCCTAGCCTCATTCCCCTTCCATCCTTCTCCAAAATCTATTTCCTCCGAGAAGACCGGGTCAGCACTAGAGCCAGAAGAAAACGATTAGCTTTAGTTGAAAAGCTCAGAATTTTAAAAACAATTAGGTTTTCATGTACCATCGAAAGTGAAATTTTCACACTATTGTTGTTGAAGAATATCTACATATCAAACTACATTACACCTTCCTTCTTCTGGCTTTCTGTCTTTCTCCACTTGTACATCGATTTACAGGCTTTACACTGCTGATCGAACCCTTCGAGGCCAGGGCGCCGACGGTGCACAATCCTGTACTCACGCTCTCCTGTATGGACGCTTCGATTGCCATTCGACCAGTTTTCAAGGTCCTGACCTTCTTCCTCAGGTCATCAAAAGATGGGAAAGAAAATTGACAGCGCTTCCAATCGGTGGTGATCACATCGGGGACGCTCAGCCCGCTGGAGATGTACCCCAAGATCCTGGACTTCGACCCCGTGGTCATGGACAGCTACACCATGACCATCGCACGACCCTGCATCATGCCTCTCATCGTCTCCAGAGGTGCCTTTCTTTATGCTATTAGTGCATTTATTGCTCAAGCGTAAGACTAAGACTAGGCCTAAATCTAAGCCTAAGCCTAACATTGTCATAAGGGAGCAGAGCAAACCAGCCCTCACATCAATTGGGCTATGGCGCGATGGATCAGAGCAAATCGCCAGCGCCCAGCCCCTCATTATCGACCCTACTCTTATTGGCCAAAGCCAACTCCTTTCTAGGCAACGATCAGGTGGTGATGACCTCTAAGTTCGAGGCTCGCGAGGATTCCGCGGTGATTCGAAACTATGGTTCAACTGAATCAATCTGATCACCCAATCCAGTCATAAGCTCTTGCTCAGGTCAACTGTTGATCGAGTTCGCCAAATGCGTCCCGGACGGAGTCTGTGCCTTCTTCGTCAGCTATCTGTACATGGAGTCCGTGGTGGCTTCCTGGTACACTTCCCTTGGCTGGCACTTGGGGGGCAGGCAGTGGAGATGGGTTGGAGAGGGAAGGATGTTTGAGGTATGAGGCTGGCCTCTTGGATGAAGTAGCCAAGCACAAGCTCATCTTCATCGAAACCCAGGATCCCACTGAAACCTCCGCCGCTCTCGCCAACTACGTCAAGGTAGCCTCTATTAACACTCACTTGATGGACACTCACTGAGGCCCAGGCTTGTCCTCAGACCTGGGCATTCTAAGCATTCCTTCAATCCCATCAGGCAAGGGTGAAGAGAAACTGCGAAATGATGAGAATTAGAGGAAGAAGAGCCTAAAAAGGTGGACACTGCATCACCTGAAAACCAGTCTTGCTCCTCCTGCCTCACTGAAATGGTCTTGAGGCATGCGAGAATGGGCGCGGGGCAGTGCTGCTGGCTGTGGCCCGCGGCCGAGTCTCCGAAGGCATCGACTTCTCGCATCACCTCGGTTTTACCTTTTCAGTTTCTTGCATTCTTGCATTCACTCTCTTTCCTCCTCTCTTTCAATGCCCCAAAGCATGAAGTTGGTTGCGCAATATAGGTGTGCACACTTTTTGAGAAAGAAATAGCAAAACCATTTCCCGTCCTTCATGGCGCTGAAACTAAGCAAAGTGTCCTCAAATCTTTCCCTAGGCCGGGCGGTGATCATGTTCGGCATCCCCTACGTGTACACGGAGAGCAGGATCCTGCGGGCCAGGCTGGAGTATCTGCGGGATGAGTTCGGCATTCGGGTTTCGCCGGTGGAGAGTGGCGGCAGAGGAGGTGCGGATGAGTGGATTGCAGGAGAACGACTTCCTCACCTTCGACGCCATGCGGCAGGCGGCCCAGTGCGTGGGTCGGGCGCTGAGAGGCAAGACGGACTACGGGCTTATGGTCTTCGCTGACAAGGTCCCATTCTACTTTTTGGGGAAACTTACTTTTTGGGCCCTCCGGGCACTTACCGCTCACTTTGCCTTTTCTGGTCTTTACCGCTCACTTAGTGTGTCTTTACCGCTCAGTTCGACGTTTCCAAACTGAGCGGTAAAAACACACCGAAAAATTTTATTTAATTGGGTGGATATTTACCGCTCACTTTGTCAAAAAGACTCGCGAGTAGATCGTAGAGGCTAAATTAGGTGCTTAATTTGATGTGTTTTTACCGCTCAGTTTGGTGTCTTTTTACAGCTCAGTTTTCCTTTAGCTATTTTTGGTTGTATTTTTACCGCTCACTTTGTCATGAGCTGCTCAAGGAGGGTGAATTTTGTTATTGTTTGATGTATTTTCACCGCTCAGTTTGGTGTGTTTTTGCAGCTCACTTTGCCTTTAGTGAATACTGGGTGTATTTTTACCGCTCACTTCGTGATGACTTCTCGTGAGCTGCTTAAAGTGGATGAATTTGGTGATTTGCCATTGCCATTGCCTGTACTTCAGACTTCACCCTTTTTCACCCTTCAAAAAATACAGATACATCTTGTCAAAAAATTGGCTCACGCCTGGTTCCCCCCCCATGGCCATTACCCCCCACCATGGCGGGTTACCCCACCATGGCGGGTTACCCCCATAGGGAGGACCCCCCATGAAGGTCCCCCCCAAGATTTTACCTATACCCACACTCCATGCGCTAATGCAGCCCATAGTTGATACGGCAGTCTAAACAGGGAAATTTGTGTCTTGGGGGGGAACTAGTCGTCAAAACTCTTGGGGGGGGGAGTTAGTCCTCGATTTTGTGAGGTGCGAGGAAGAGCCGAGGTCGAGCGTCTCGGGCAACTTGGTGGCCGAGGAGCACGTGAAGAACCTCGGCAGCTGCTGCGTCACCGCCATGATTCAGCCCAGTGGATGATATGTCTACGATTGTGTTGACTGCGGTGATCGCTGCTGCCAGCTCTTCCTATCCTCTGCTTCAGTCCACTTTCCACCCCAGTAAAGCCTAGCGCTCGGAAGAGCTGCCCTTGCCACAGAAGCAACACCACGCGTCTCTCACAATTTCAACGACTAATTTTCCCCCAAGACACAATTTCACCTATTTTCTATGTAAAGCCGTGTGTGTATAGGTAAAGTTTATGGGAGGGCCTTCATGGGGGGGGAAACCTTAATGGGGGGGGAACTGTCATAAGGGGGGGTTATTGCTAGGGGGGAAATCTCATGGGGGGAAACCAGGTGTCAGCGAGCAAAAATTTTCGCGCGAGTCTAATTTAGTACCAATTAACCATTTTTTTTGCCCATTTTTGAGTTATGAGAGCCTAATTCCAAATTTTTTCTCCACTACAAGAAATATTTGCAAATTTCTTACCAAATTTGAGCTTTATTAAAGTTTTTTTGCTTTTTTTTGGCAATTTAGATTGAAAACTTTTGCATGCGTCTAGATAGGATCTAGCATCTAGATAGGATAGATTGAAAAAATTTTGACCCAAATTCCCCCCAACCCCAACCAAAATCCTATATCCGCCACTGCTGACATTTCTTTCCACAAAAATTGTTGCGAGCCTTGCGAAATTTTTTTGGGGTTTTTTTGGTGTGTTTTTACCGCTCAGTTTCGTTTTTTCTTGGAATGAAGATGGCTGGTACTGGTGAATCAAACTTTAGCTGACTTTTTACCGCTCAGTTTCGTTTTTTCTTGGAATGACGATTGCTAGTACAGCACTCCGCCCTTTTCCTCTTCCGTATATATTAACCACCCACTAGCTACTCTTCTTCTTTCAATCACTAGCAATAGCACGCGTCAGAAGCATTGACAACCAAAAGTGACCAGAATGGATTTCATCGAAAATACGAGGAAAAAAAGGCCCAAACTGAGCGGCAAATATACACCAAAAACTACAAACTGAGCTGTAAAGACCTTTTTACTAAGAGGGAAACGTACTTACCGCTCAGTTTGGGACTCAAAAATAGTGAGCGGTAAAGATCCGACCAGCAAAGTCAGCTGCAAATACCTACCCGCAAAACTCAGCGACAAATATGCAGAGAACAAAGTGAGCTGCAAAACGTCAGGAATATCGGTACTAACAAACAGCTGGTCAAAAAGCTAGTCTATCAAAATCAGCAACTTTGGAAAGACCCGGAAGCCGGGAGCAGGAAATTAAGTCAAATTTAGAAACTGAGCGGTAAAGAGTCACCAGATAGAAATTTAAAGAAAGGTGGGTTTTTACCGCTCAGTTTAGAAACGTCAAAGTGAGCGGTAAAGCGTCACAATCGGCACCTAAAAGAAATCCGCCAGAAAGTGAGCGGTAAAGGTCTGGGCCCCTTTTTGGGATTTGTCTTGAGTTTTTTTCCATAGGTATTTAGTTTATTGTTCAACGTACTCAGAGATTGATTCAAAAAAACAGAAAAACATAAAAAACTTTTCAGACAAAGAATTCATGAAATAAATTCGCAAATACATGACATAAAATCGATGGTAATTCTTGCATGTTTGCAAACAGTCAAAATCCATCAATGAAATAAATTCGGTTGAGTTTTTCTTTTCGTGTTTGCAAAAGACTGTTTGCACCTCTAACTATTTATTCTTCAATAACCCTGAGATTGGTTCAAAATCATAAGAGAAAATAATAAATATTAACCCAGATGAGGCAAAGAATAATTGAGTTCATGAAGTAAATTGGGTAACGATTTTTGCAGCGCTACTGCCGCAGCGACAAGCGAGGGAAGCTGCCGCGCTGGATCCAGGACAGTCTGCTCCCTGCCTACCAGGGTATCCCACTTTCAGTTTCAGGATCTGGTCTAGAAAGGAAGAAGAGGGCTTCACAGGGCTCACGATAGAAAGCGCAGTGCAGATGGCTCGTCGTTGGCTGCGACAGATGGCCCAGCCCTTCGGTCGGGAGGACCAGCTGGGTTGGCCCTTCATTCATTGCTCTTTTGCTGTCAGTGGAAAGAAGTATTTTTCAGTCAACATTTTTTAAAAATAAAAAGAATCAACTAATGTTTTCACGGCCTAGTTTTGCTTCTTATACTTGTCAGGATGCTTTTTGTCAGGAACCAATTGAGCTCTGAAGTGTTTAGGAGTCTCTCTGCTCACCTACGAACAACTGCTGGAGCTCCAATCTCAGGGTCGATTGGCTCACGAGAACGAATTTGTTCCAATGGACTCGTGATTCTGTTGTCCTCACCCGGTGTTCCATGTGTCCGAGTCACTTCCAGTTTTCGCATAGATTGATTTTTCAATAAAACTCGAAAATAATAGTAAGGCATAAAGCACAAATAGCTAGACTATGCAAGCGAAAAGATCAAATACATTTCGTAAACAACCAATTCGCTTCGGTACACTCTTGCATACGCTGAAAAAACACTTTGCAAATCGAACCAACTAGCCATCGCCAAAAATCATCATTAAAAAATCGCCCCATCTCAGAAAGCTCCAATCTTCCCTCAGAAACCCAAATGACTGAATTCAATCTGGGCTCAGCATCAAAGTAAGCAAGCCATCCCCTGCATGCACTGAAAAAGCTTTGCCAATAGAACCAACGAGTTTTCCAAATCAGCATCCTCATACAATCCCCCTCTAGTTCGCAGTTAGCCCCAACATCAATCGCAGGGGGTCAGTCAAATAGGTCAGAAGCAGTTCAGAAGGCCGGCAGCCAGTGCTGCTTCTGTGCAAAGGCCCTGATTGCAGCCTTGGCAGCCCGAACATCGGCGCGAATGTTCTGGCGGAAGGGGAGGCCGAGGCGGAGGGCGTGAGCCTCGCGGAGGCAGGCGAGCTTGAGCTGGAGGTAGTCGGCGGGGGCGGCGGAGAGGGCGGCGGCGAGGGCGGCCTCGGCGGCGGAGAGGAGGGGGCTAGACGCCGGCGGCCAGCTTCTTCTGCCAGCGCCGCATGCGCTCCCACTTTTTGACCGCTCTGCAAGCAAGCGGGGGGTTTTTAATATTTTTTTAATTTTAAATTTATATCTTTATTTTTGGGTGAACACCAAAGGGCTGCCAAGGCTGAAAAGTTAGCAATTACATAAAAGAAATGAAGAAAATTGGGAATTTGGTTGGTCAATGTCTTGACATCGATCGAATTTTTCCATCTTTTTGTGGCCTAAGGCTTGAACCATTCAGAAACAGAATTTGTGGTAAATGTTGCCTAACAAGGGGAGGAGTTTTTGAGATCGCATTCTGCTAATTTCAAGAAGTTTAAGAAGCGATTTTTTTGCTAGGTCTAAATTCGGCTTTTCGCGGCTACCATAGTTCAAAATTTATCTTCGAACAAAAATTATCTATCCGTCTTTGCTGCATAATTTTGATGCTCGGAGGCACAAAATAAGGAGTTTAGTCTCTGAAAGAGGTCAAGTAGAGCCTCACGAGGCGGCATTGGAGTTGAAGCTGATGCGCTTGTTGACGCGGCGCTTCTTGGCAGGGCTGGCGAGCTGAAATCGGCGCTTCCCTGCAAGCCTCCTGTGAGACAGGCTTTGGGGCTTGGAGCGTTTAAATGCTTTGAAACGCCTACCTTCCAGAGTCTTCAGGCCCTTCTTCCTGTAGCCCTGCAGCTCCTCAATCCGCTCCTTCAGCTGCTTCTCCTCTGCAATCCTTCTATTTTAGGAGAGAGAACGGAAAGGAAGGGAAAAATTGGCCAACTGAGCAGTCCGGCAATGAGAGTGTCGAAGTCGGAGGCGGGCATGACTTGGGCGGCTTTTTTGAGGGACTCCCGCACGTCCTTCTCCAGTCGCTTCTCCTTCATCTGCTGCGGGCTGTACTTCCAGCATTTGAGGGCCGGCGCTGGCTTCTCCTCAAAAATATTCATTTCTTTCTCCCTCCTCTGCTGCAGTTATTACTTATTTTAAATTTATTTTCAACAGTGTCACATAAAGTGACGTATCAACCATAAATAACAAAATAAAATTATTATAGGACAGCAAATAAAATAAATGCAGGGTGTCCCTGGGAACCTGCTTGAGGAAGGCATTGACAAGGTCGTAGTCCCGGGCCACGGCCTTCATGCGCCGTCGCTCGCGCACCTCACGCAGGTACATGTCCACCTGGGCCATCTTCACTGCTGCAAATGCACACGCCCTTCGGTTCTGGATTTGAGAGAGCCTGTCTAAGAAAGTTATCCAGACAAACTGAAAAACAATTCTCTGGTATATTGGTTCTGTTTTGGGCCTAAAAGGTCTGTTCCTCAGGTTTTTAATTTAAATTTATGTTCTCTATTGGTTCAAGTATTGTTTTCAGCATTATTGACTACCCCCGAGGGGCCTGACCCTTACCGGGGAGAAGGCATAAAAGGGTAGGAACCTTGATCCAGGTCATCGTCGTCCTCCTGCGAAAGCTGCAGGTCGGTGGCGATGAGCTCGGCGTCGTTGTGCCACTCCTTCTCGAAGTCGTCCCTGTGCGGCATGTAGGCGAGCAGGCGGAGGTCGTCCGCGTGGATCTTCATCGCGGAGGCCCGGATCGGCGGCGACATCAAAGCCGGCGGCTTGGCCTTTGAAGTAGGGGCCTTGCTTTGAGAGAACAATTGAGGATGGGGCACCTCGGGGAGCGGAGAGGTGGGCCGGTGGTGGCCGGGGCGGCGGTGGAAGGCGGCGGCGGTGGCGGCCCCGATGCGCCCGCGGAGGTAGAACTTGTCGTAGTGCTCCTTGACCTCGGCGGCGCTGCGGTGCGGATTCACGGCCTCCGCCACTGCCTCCCTGCAAGGAGTCGCCTTTGAGGGTGCGGGGGGGTGGAGGCGGAGGAATGGCTTAAGAGAATGGGGAGGGGGGGGGGGGGCGGGGAAGGAGTAGGGTAGGGGATGAGAAGGAAGGGAGATGGGAAGGGCCCACTCTGAGGGGGCAGGTGTGGGGTTGGGGCAGAGAAATGGCTGCAGAGGATGGTGGGGCTGGAAGGAGCAAGGTAGAGGGCGGATGGGAAGGATGGGAGAAGAAAGGGAAGGAGATGGGAGCAAGAATATAGACGCTACCAGTTGCCGAGGTTGAATCGCTCCACGGCCTCCAGCAGCGCCGTCTCCTCCGTGGAGAGCCAGGGAATGCGCCAGTAGTCCTCCTCGCTCTGTCATCGCGGCCACAAGGATGTCTTTGAGGAGGCTAGGATGGCTGGAGGAGAACGCTGGAGGTGGAGGGCTTGCTGTCGCCGGGATCCGCGTCCGCCGGGGGAGGGGGCGGGGGCGCGGTGGCGGGCCCGAAGATTGGGACGCCGGCAGAATTGCGGACGCGGTAGTTGTGGCCGCGCTTGTGGGAGCCGGTCTCTGCCCCGCTGGAGAAGCACTGCAATTTGTTGAGGGTATTTAGGAGGAATGTTCACAAGAATAGCAATGAATAAATGATGAAAGCTGCCCATCCTACAAAATTGTCATCCTGTCAGCATTGTTTGGGGACTTTTAGAAGGAACTGCTCACAAGATGACAATTTGGGAGGATGGGCAGCTTTCATCATTTATTTATTATTGTAAGAATACAAAACACATAAAAACACACCACTAGTGGACTAAATACCGCGAGGGGCCTGATGCAAGGCATTCGTGGAAATGCTGACAAGATAATCTGCATAGTATTTTTGGCCATTTTTTAGGCTGCTAGAGAAAAGGTCAAGTTTAGGCGAGTCCCAATGTTCCTCCTACTAGCCTTTAGGATGAGAGAATAGAAAGAAATTACGCTGAGACAAAGGTGAACGGTGGTGGTGCACTCCGCACAGGCGATGTAGAGGCCGCTGATGGCCTGGGTGCAGTTGACGCACTGCTCTATCTCCGCCTCCTCCATCACCTCACCTCCCTACAACTGCTTCTCTTCTCTCCAACTCCTCTCTGACGCCGCAAAAGGATATTTGGATAGGATGCAAAGCGATGGTGTGTGGGTGAACAGAGCGATGGGAGGGGCAAATGGCGTGCCCCTGGAGGTGCAGTGAAAGGCGATGGGTTTAGGGGGGTTTCTCGACGCGAACTGGGCCTAGAGACCTGAGTGTCTAAGAAGCGCGCAATCCGAGTCTCCCGCCCCCCGCTCACTGGCTACGATACAGCCGCTGGCAACTATCTCCCTTTTCAAAAACGCATCTCAATTTTTGGCCTCGTTGCTAGCTCTGGCAGTTGTTTTTTGCGCGGCCGAAGGGACACAAAATCTAGTCAAGGGTAATTTATTAATTCTGGCTCGTTCATTTCGGCAGCATTCATTTCGAAAGGCATGCTTTGAGTGAGAATGCTGGAGAATGCATTTAGTTGCTGGAAAACCTTTCTCCATTCCGCAAGCGCAGTTTCACATAACTTTGCATAGTTTCCAACAGTTCGCTCACCTTATGGATAGGGAGGATGAGAGTGTGGGCAGGGGGTCTCTCCAAAGGTCTCTTTCGGGAAAAGTGGAGTGGATGTTTTTTTGGGCAGACCCCAGTCGTGCAGGGGTTTCGTGGACACACACGAGCAGTTTTTCTTTACCACCGGCCCCGCCTAACTCTATTTCCACATCGCCCGGAATGCCCTGGAACGCTTGGCCTTCGCTTGTAGGCATTCTTTCTCGTTCCCTGTTCAGGCATTAGAAGCCTGGATCATTCAATCTACTGGCTATGTCTGTGCAAACGAGCGTTTTTTCTGGAATTTGGAGTACTTTTTGATTCCTTCCATGAGTCAGGAGCTGGGTTCGCTTTCCAGAATCTGAAAGGGAGGAAGAGGGCAGTCTGAATCAGTGAGTGCCTCAAAGCCCCCAGCTTGAAGTGGCTGGAAGAAGGTGGGCAGATTAGGCGTTTTCCTGCATTCAGCAGTGTTTGTGGTTTCAGAACAGCTTGTAGCTCAAGCAGAAGGGCAAAGTGTACAAAGGAGGTCTCCTGGTAGGCTGAACAGGATGTGGACGTGGGGGCCGGGTGTGAGCCCTGTGAGCCATAAATCATGCCTTCTTTTGCATTGGCAGTGGATGGATGGGAGGCGGTTTTTGCTTGAGGCTTGGCACAGAGAGGCATTCTCTTTTTGCTCCGCACCCCCCAGCAGATGTCAGAAGGGGGCTTCTGTGCTCACGCCTTCTTCGTACAATCAGTGTGAGTCAAGGGCCAAAAGAGAATTTTCGTCATCTGGAAATCTTGCGATCAGTGAATCGGATCTATTTTTAAGGAATTTTAGAAATGGGTCAAAAACTTCGTTGAAATGATAAAAAGGCTAGTACTATTGGCCTTATTTTTTATGCAGATTTTTGCCGAATTGTATCAAAATTCAAACCTCAGTTTATTGCCAAGATTACCGTGTGTGACATAAATTTTGAGAAATGTTATGCACTTTTTCTTCGTTAGCAATTCATTTTTTAAGAAAATCAAGTCCACCAATCTGTTTATTCTGGAATGCCTAATTGCAACAATTTTGGTTTCAGGTTATTTGATTTACTACCATTTGATAAATTGTTAACTAGTGGGGTAAATTTGTTTTGATGAAGACAAGGCTTGTAAATGTGGAGCGGGGCAGTGGGTAAGTTTAGGGAGACGCTTATCACATTCTTGCCCTCCACTTTGTCCTTCACGCTCTTTCCCCTTTCACCACCTTTGCCCAGCTTTCTACATTGTCCCTCTAGCTATCACATCCTCATTTCGACTCTTTTAACAGCACTGAGTGATATTTTGATTTTCTGCGATAATAGCTTACTTGGGCTAAAATAAAATACAACCATAGGTTTTGCATGCTGCTGAATATATGAATTTCGGCCAATGCATATATTTAGCCTCATGTGTTGTCTAGCAGCCACACCAGATTATCCACCATTCTCAATTCATAAAATTTATCTATTTCCATAAATTTTGAGCGAAACTCGGCTGCAAATTCACGGTTGGCTGGTTGTGAGAAGCCAGGGAAGTAGTAGCAGGGGTTTTGGAAGCGGCTTAGGAGTGTTGGAAGGAGGGTAGGAAGGCGTTGATGCCGGACCTTGTACACTTGGCCTCCTCCTACCTTCAACAGGGCCATCGGCTCTCAGGAGCTGAGACGGGGGGAAGCGAGGAAGGGTGCTGAGACAATCAGGGGTGGTGTTTGGGGGGGACTGTGGGAGGAGGTTGGGGGGGGAGTAGGTAGGGGGAGCAGTGTCTAGAGTGGTCTTTGGGGGAGGTGTGTCCTCTCCGCCAAGTCCGTCGCTAGCTGACACCGCCAGTGTCTACGTACACAAGGCCTCCACTTCTTTGACGCCCAAGAACTGGCCAAGGCCTCCCCCTCCTTGGTCCGAGGCACCCCTCCCAAAGACCTCGCCCCTCCCCAAAGACCCTCTCTCACCAGCCGAACCCTTCCCAGACCCCTGGCTCTCCCACTTCCTCCCTCTCACCACCCCCCCTGCTTGCGAAAAGCATCATCCTCTCCCCCTCCCTTCCTTTCAGCTCCCCTCCCCTAATAGTCACCCTAATAGTCACCCCTAATGGTGGCCTTTTTCGAGTCCTCCTGCAGCTCCTCTGCCCCGCTTCAAAATACCCCCCCATCTACTTCCGGGAGCTGTGCCATATTTGATCTAGCAGCCTAAAGAAGTCGCCTCTAGACCCAAGCCCCGTCCATCAAGGCTACACAGCGGCAGTGGGCTGATGCAGGAAATTCCGCGGGCTTTCCCGCCCGCGTCCATCAAAATAGAGGCGGCCTTTTCTGTCTGAACCGCGCGCTGGAGTCGACAAGGGCGGGAGATGGCCTGCTGCGATCCTTTTTCCACCTCGACGTCTTCCTCCTTTTTTACCCCTGCCACCTCTCATATACCCCCCCCTCTTTCTGGAAACCTTGATTGGATTCTCCATTTTGCGCCACCCAATCACAACCCCAGTAGAACTCTGCGTGGCTTTGCAGGAACACCCTGCGTAAAAATGGACGACTATTGCCGGGAGTGTATAGGATGGGAAGTGGGGGCAGACGGATGCACAGTGGGTTGCGACCTTTTTTGGGCACTGTGGAGGGGGTGGAGGTGGGATCCAGGCGGCCTTGTCTGTGTGAAAGTAGCCTTTTCACTTGCCTTTCCCCAGTCCTTTCGCACCCCGCTGCCTCTCTCTTTTCTAAGGGCTGGAGTTTTTTCGGCCAGCCTTACCTCCTCTTTCTTCGTGCCTCCCCAGTTTTTTTCCTCTGCCCTCCTATGATGGCCTGTGTGAGCAGAGGATTAGCTGGGGAGGGGTCTGTTGCTTGGTCTAGTCCACTAGGTGCACTGTTGCGTCTGTGTCAGTGTGTCTGTCCTCTTTTGCACATTTTTCCAACAATGAAAAAGGCTAGACCTATTTTTCTCGAGAAACGTCAATTCAAGTAATCCCATTTATTTTCTTTATCTGTGATATGGTTTAGATATGGTTTCTTTCACAACCATTCCAGTTTTTCTGAGTCCCAAAAATCAAACTCTATCTGAGATTTTATTTTGCTGAAGATGATGCAAGGTGGATAAAACATGTTGCCTTCCATTTACTGTGCAGCCATTAGCCTGCACTGTCCTGAGTGGAGCGTAGGCGGTGGCAGAGGGGATGGGGTGGAGGTATGCAGTGAGGCAAGGAGGGGGGGATGAAAGGCAGTGAGGGAAGTAAGTAGGAGGGAGGCATGGGAGGAAAACGTTCCAGTCTCCTTGACCTCCGCTGCCTCTGCTCTCTCTTCCAGCCCGATGACTGTTGACGTTTACTGGGGGCCAGCACACACTCCCCTGGCCTCGGAATGCCGCGCCTATCCCATGACCACACTCCCCAGATACCCCCCCCTTACCTGCTCAGTCATGCCTCCCTATCCAGTCCACTCCTACCCATCCCCCTTCTACCCTTCCCCAGGCCACAGTTTCAGCCTCATGAGTGAAGCCCTCACTTTTTGCGATGGTAGGCTGGATCAGTTTGGGGGGCGGACGGATGAGGGGGTGCGTGGCGTTGGGTGGGTGTGTATGGGAAGTGTAGGAGGTGCAATGCTGGGCATAGGAGCGGGGACAAAGGCGCGAGTGGTTGCGCATATTTGCGAATGCCAAGCGCGCTCCGCCCCCCCTTCCTCCCTGTCCTGGACACAGAGGGGGTGCCCGGAATCTCTATGTCCAGGCCTTTCTTCTACCAGCATGCACACCTAGACTTCTATTTCCCTCATCGGCTAGCTCTCCTCAAAAGAGCCCCTAGAACTTCCTTCGCAAAGTTTTGCTCTATTTTTACAAAATGGATTTGCAGAGCCTAAAATTGTTGAGAAGTGGTCCGATAAAAGAAAATAAACGAATCCCACGGATGCAGTGAGCCATGGCGCAGTACCAGGGCAGCGGCTTCCATGGCCAGGCCGGGGCCTTCGAGTATGGGCCGAACGGCTACGCCAGCTACGCCAATGGAAACAGCACCAACGGCTACCATGCCAACGGCAATGGGCACAAGGCACTTCCTGGTTTGGCCGCTTCATTTGAGCAATTCATTGCCAGCCCTGGATTTGGTCTTGACAGTGCTCCGGAAGAGTGTGGCCTTAAATAGGGCCTGAGAGGGGTAGATAGATGGTGGGGATGAATGAAGCAGGGTCTAGATGGGAGTAAGCGGTGGAGGCGGCTGAGGTGTTTGTGATTCATGGGTGCCCCCACCTTGCCTGACTGGCCTTGCGTCAACAAATGCCCCCGCATATAGCCCTGAACCTAAATTGCCCCTTCCCTCCTCCTCACCTTGGCCACGAGTTTTTAGCCTCCCTTGCTCTCAATCTGCGTCATTTCATCATTTTTACTCCTTTGCAAAGTCACAATGGGCATTGTGATTTGCTAGGCTTCCGATTATCCAGTACAACTGAAGAATTTGCAGCGAACGGCGGCTCCATGGAGGAAGAGGATCTGGACGACCCGACAGTCTACTTCGAGCGACAGCGCATTCAGCAGCTCAAGGATGAGCGGATTCACATCCAGAAGAAGACCTTCACCAAGTGGTGCAACTCCTTCCTCACCCGGGTTCGTCACTCCCACTTCCTTTTTTGTCCACAACCCTTCTCAGTTCACGGCCTCTGAAAATGTTTTTCGGCAGTGAATAGACACATTGGATAGCCTCGAAAATAGGCACTTGGAAAGCACCCATTAAAGGGTGCCAGAACTCACAAGGAGGCCAGAGAAGCCGAAGAACGGGGCGAACCTCTGGTTACCTTCCAACTCAGCCCTGATCGAAACAGAAACACACTGCTTGCCCCCTCCATCATGATTAGCTGAAAGTGCCGAGGCTGAGAGCAAAACCCGTGGAATGCCACTAACCCCTCCCCAGGCCATCCCATCAGTCCAAGGTCAAGCCTGTCTGATCTGTGCAGGTACGAATGGAGATCGTGGACCTGTTCACGGACGTCTGCGACGGGATCATGCTCATGAAGCTGCTGGAGATCATCTCTGGCGAGAAACTCGGACGCGCCAACAAGTCTCGCAGCCCAGTTCACTTTTGACAGATGGATGGGAGGATTGGATTGCAAGGGGTCGCATGCGCGTGCACAAGATCGAGAACCTGAACAAGGTGCTGGACTTCCTGAAGCGGAAGCGCATCCACATGGAGAACATCGGCGCCGAGGACATCCTGGACCAGAACGAACGGCTCATCCTCGGTCTCATCTGGACCATCATCCTCCGCTTCCAGATAGAGGAGATCGAGATCGAGGTTCAGCCTCCTTTCCCATCCCCCTTCCTACCCCTAAATAGACTTCAATTGGCAGGACGAGGAGGAGAAGGGGGAACGGAAGCACGCCAAGGATGCCCTGCTGCTCTGGTGTCAGCGCAAGACGGCCGGATATCCTGGTGTCCAAGTGGACAATTTCTCCAGTAAGCTCTTCCTCTTCAAATTTTCAAGAATACCTCATCAAATGACACAAATCAATTGCAGCCTCCTGGCGCTCCGGGCTGGCCTTCAACGCCCTCATCCACGCCCACAGGCCGGACCTCATCAACTACGCCGCCCTCAACCCTCACGACCACATCGCCAACCTCAACAACGCCTTCGAGGTGGCGGAGAAGAAGCTGGAGATTGCCAGCCTCCTCGATGCCGAAGGTTGCCTTCTTTTTCCACCTTTGTCCACCAAATAGATGAGACGATGGAACCCTAGATGTGGACGTGTCCCGGCCGGACGAGAAGTCCATCATGACCTACGTCTCCATGTACTACCACTACTTCGCCAAGCAGAAGTCGGAGCTGACGGGCGCCAAGCGCATCGGAAAGGTGCGGCAGCTTTGGTCCTTTGAAAGTGGGCTGAGACAGGAGCCATCGGTGCCCTTATTTCTCGCACAGTCCAATTTTAGCACATTTTAGTGTCGAATAGCAGCCTTGGCTGCCGCCATTTGTCTTTGATTTTCAAAAGTAACAAATTTAAAAAAATTTAAAAAAGTAAACAATTTAAAAAAAAACAATTTAAAAAAAAAAATTGAATTTAAAAAATTTTAAAAAGATAGAAAATAAATATGTTGCAGGTGATCGGGCAGCTGATGCAGACGGATGCACTGGCGGACAACTACGAGACGATCAGCACGGACCTGCTGTTCTGGATCCGGGGTCGCATTGCGGCCCTGGAAGACCGCGCCTTCCCCAACTCACTCAAGGGCATCCAGGAACAGCTCCTACACTTCAAGCACTACCGCACTGTCGAAAAGCCGCCCAAGTATATGCGCCCTCCTTTACCATTCGCATAGCTGAATGGATTGAGCGAAAATGCCGCGTTGGTCCGTCGAATAGTTACGCATCAAATTTAGCTGCAATTAATGGATACTTGAGGCGCAAATATATGCTCTCCATCGTCATTTATTTCCCACTTACCTCAGGGCACAACTAGATGTAATGAGAGAAAAATGGTGCATCTGGTGCTGCATTGGGCAGCAAATGTTGGCTGCAAAAAAGGCTGGGGGCCGGTTGAGGTACAAGGAGAAGGGTGAGCTGGAGGCCCTGTTCTTCACCATCCAGACGAAGCGGAAGGCCATGGGCCGCCCCGGCTACCACCCCCCCGAAGGCCTCCTCCTACACGACATAGAAAGCGCCTGGGCCCAGCTGGACCACGCCGAGCACGGTCGACAGACCGCCCTCAGCGAAGAGCTGCAACGGTCAGTCTTTATCCCTCCAGTAGTTGCCCGGACTTTTTTTCCCGGGCATTTTTGCGCGGCCGAAGGCCGCCTGCCGCGAAGGGCAGGGCAGTCAGAGCTCCGGAGGCCAGAGGGCATGGGTGCGGAGGCCCCGGAGCGTAGCCTAGCATGCGAAGCATGCTAGGCGAAGCGTAGGGGCCGTAGCACCCGTGCCCGGAGGCCGGAGGAGCTCTGGCGCCCTGCCCGAAGCGGCGGGCGGCCAAGGCCAGCTTAACCAGTTACCTCATTTTTGTGTCCGTCTTTCCGCATATATATATATATATATGTCATTCCGGGGCCCGGCCTCCGCGGTTTTTCAACCAAATTGGCTGATTTTTTGCATGAAGGTCCGCCTGGGTGGTATCTCCAGGCCATTTTTTGCGCTTGACGTAATTTTTCGATTTTCGCCCAAAACTCAATTTTTTGATGTTTCAAAGTACGAAAATTCATAAATCACTGGTTTTTCAACGAAATTGGCTGATTTTTTGCATGAAAGTCCGCCTGGGTGATATCTCCAGGTCATTTTTTGGGCTTGACGTAATTTTTTGATTTTTGCCCAAAACTCAATTTTTTTATGTTTCAAAGTACAAAAATTCATAAATCAGTGGTTTTTCAACGAAATTGGCTGATTTTTTGCAGGTACGTCCGTCGAGGTGCTATCTTGAAGGTGGCAAAAGGAATTTCCGAAATATTTGTTATTTCTCAGTTTATGGCCAAAAACCTAAATTCTTGATGTTTCAAAAATTTGAACATCCATAAATCGATGGTTTTTCAATGAAATCAGTTGAATTTTGGCATGTACGTCTCTAATGGTGATATATTGAAGTTGATAATGGAATTTTTCGACACATTTATTATTTCTTGATTTATAGTCAAAAACCTAAAATCTTGATGTTTCAAAAATTTGAACATCCATAAATTAATGGTTTTTCAATGAACTCAGCTTAGATTTGGCAGATACGTTTGCTCCGGCAGTATCTTAAAGCAGTTAAAAGGAAATGCTTAGCTTATTATCTGGAAAAAAGGCCGCGCATCTTGGCAACAGCCGAGAATACCTTGTTTGAAAGCGAATTTTCTCAAATTTGCGAGTGAATACGCCCGACTCCTGGTAGCAGCAGGGGTCGTTGGGGACTTATGGGGGTAGCCGTAGTAGCTCGCTATTGGTCGCTAAAAAAAAACTACAAGTCTTCTAGAAAAAAAGTCCGGGAAAATCCTGTCACCGTTTTTATGCCTTCAACCTAAATTGACTTCACCCTAAAATAGCCAGCTAATTTGGCTGAAGTACCAAACAACATGGCACTAGGCAGCAAGAATTAAAAGGTCATAAAGGTCAACATCATTAAATTCTTAAATAAGAAACCATATTAAATGAGTAGCTGAAACACGAGAGCAGTGAGTAGCCGGGGAACTGTAGGCAGGAGCGCTTGGAGCAGCTGGGGCGCCAGTTTGAGCGGAAAGCACGGCTGCGAGAGGCCTGGCTGAAGGACATGGCGGCGCTGCTGCACGACCACGACTTCGGCAACACCCCCGCCGAGGTCGTCGCCGCCGTCAAGAAGCACCAGGCCATCGCCGCCGACATCACCCCCAGGGTCACCATTTGCTGCTTCCTGCCCTCTGTGGCAAATGTTGTACTGGCGGTAGATTTACGAAGCCTAGGCCTTGTTTAGGTACCCTCTGTAAATGTGTTCATGGCAGCCTAACTTTTCCTGGCCAAGCCCAACAGGGAAATCGGCTGCAAACAGCTGAAGCTGAAACTCTGTAAAAGGCTGGAACGACTTGATGAAAAAAATTTTGAATCTTTCTTTGTAATTACTATATTTGTTTAATTTCTTACTAACTTCACATTTGCTGGATAAGGAATTGACGCTTGTTCCTGGAAATCCTGCCAAAAGCGGACATATTCATAATCACGAAAGCTTCCGGCTAAAAAACCTTTTCTCCCAAACACCAATTAAAATTTCAGGCTGCAAATAGGGCTGCCGTTGCAGGAGGAGCGCTTCAAAAGCCTGGCCAAGATGGCCGGGGAGCTGGGTCGGGAGCGCTTCCATGACGCGGAGCGCATTCGCGGCCGCGAGCGTGAGATCATGGAGCGGTGGACAGGCCTTTTGGCCCAGTTGGAGGCCAGACGGGCTGCTCTGATGTCCCTCAACGACCTCATGACCCTACTCCGGGACATCGACACCCTCTCCGCCGAGTTCCAGACTCTGGAGCCTGCGGTTGGCTACTGCCTTATTTCTTTCTTTATTCCATCTTCTCTGTGAAAGGGAACTGAATTCATAAATTAATTAGTAGACTTAGTTATAGAGTTAGTTCAGCCTTTAGTCCAATCCATTCCAGCCATCTAGGCTGTTCAAATTTTGGCTGAAAAGGAATGCTATTCTATCAGAGGTGCAAAAGCAGTGAAGTTTTGAGGACGAGAAAGTGATTTGAAGGTGAAAAGCAAGGACCTGGGCAAGCACATCCTGGGTGTGGAGGACCTGCTGCAGAAGCACGGCCTTGTGGAGACCCAGATTGCAGCCCAAGGTAGCCTCTGCCTTCCTCTACCCACATTCACTCTTCTTCCCTTTAGGCCAGCTGTACCTCTGCTCTAAGCCACAATGTCCTTGTTTGACCTGAGCGGAAGGAAAGGCGGCGATTGACAGGGGACTGGCTGGCCAACATCCTGGACACGGGCTCTGCCTACGTGCGGTCCAAGGGCGAGCAGCACGAGCTGCTGCAGCGCAAGCTTTCCGACCTCCAGCACCAGTACGATGGGCTCAAAGACCTCGCCAAACTTCGCCGCCAAGGTTCTCTTTCTTTTCACCCTCCACTCTGAATGCTTCATCTATTCAGCACATCGCGTTTATCTAGGTTTTGCATCTGATAGTTGGTCAGGCAAAGTTATTCTCCCTGTACATCAGTAGTCTCAGTACAGGGAGAATATCTTTGCTTAACCAATTATCAGATGTAAAACCCAGATAGACGCGATGTGCTGGATAGTTGAAGCGTTCAGTAGACTCTGCCAACAAGATGAAAAGAGGCCAAAAGGCAGCAGACTAATTGTGCTGTTCTTAGGCCTGGAGCGCGCCCGGCAGCTGTACCAGCTGATCCAGGACCACGAGGAGGAGGAGCACTGGCTGGCCGAGCAGAAGCAAGTCTGCCAGAACATCCTCGCCAACCGCGACCTCACCGCCACGCCCCAGCTACATCGCCTCTTCAAGGCTTGCTCCCTCTTCTCCTCTTCCCTCTCTTCCCTTCCCGCCCTTCCTTAAATTACCATTTTAGAGAATACCATCAATGCCAGCCCAGCCCCCTCATCTCCTTCCCACTCTAAAATCAACCCATCAACCCCCTCCTGCAGCCTCACCTATCCGAAATCAATCTATAAACCATCTGCAGGGCCTGGAGACGGAGATGCAGGGCCATTGGCAGCGCTCCAAAGGCGTCCTGGCCAGCGGAGAACGTCTGCTGCCCTCCACGCCGTCGGCGGCAGCCAAGGCTGACCTACAGGAGCGCCTGGGCAGTCTGCAGAAGCACTGGGACGAGCTGCGGGCCATCGTGGCCCTGCTCGGCCGCTGGCTCAAGGAGGCCCAGCAGGCCGCCCAGTACTTCCAGGTTCGCATATTTGGCTGCATTTCCGAAAAATATGGAATAAATCGTGAAATAAATTTTTTTTGATATATAAAAATTTGAGGGGCCTCGAAATGCAGTTTCTTTGCAACTTAGTTTCAGACTGCTCAAATTTGCGTCTAGCGAAAATAAAGCTTAAAAAATTAGTTAAAATAGTAAAAAAGGAGCCTCCTCCTCTACAGAGCCTTCTTCCCTTGACCATTTTGAGAGTGGATGTTTTGTTTGCAGGACGCCAACGAGGCGGAGTCCTGGATGCGGGAGAAAATGCCACTCGTCTGCTCCGACGATTTCGGGAAGGACGAACTCTCCGCCGCCTCCCTCCTCAGTCGACACTCCCGTCTTCAGGTTCCACCCCTCCACCCCCTCCCAACACCCCGCCTCAAAGACCTCCTCTTGCAGGAGGAGATCCAAGCCTACGCCTCTTCCATCGAGGCTCTAGAGGAGCTGGCCTCCGAGTTGGCCAAGGCCGAGCTTCTGGCACCCTCCACGGCTGGCGTGGACTCAGAGAAAGTTCACCTTTTGCTCTTCCCTCCCCCCCGTGCCTGCGCCAGCCTATATGCCATGTGTTCGCTTATTATCGCCAACAGAGACTCTAGCTAGGAGCCGTGATTGTGCTAGCCTGCCTGTGTGCTCTGCTGAGGGTGACGGGCTGTGTGCAGGCGGGGAAGAAGCAGAAGGTGACGCCGATGGTGCGCGTCCTCTACAACTTCTCCGGCAACGGCATGGACGTCGCCAAGGGCCAGGTCATCCACCCACCGCCCTCTTCTCACACAGCCCAGTCCAATCTGCTTGCGAAATCGAAATTATTGACTTTTGAAAAATTGAAGGCGCAAGCTCTATTTTCCGAAAGTTTTGCAGGCATAGAATTTCGCAAGCAGATTGCACTGAGCAAGGTCTCCAATAGCCCATGACTCAGTCCAAGCTGCTTGCGAAATTAAAATTATTGATTTTTGAAAAATTGGAGGCTTTTGCAAAGCTCAATTTACAGAGTTTTGAGCTTTGAAATCCAGCTTTGCTAAAGCCTTCAATTTTTCAGAAGAAGTTTTTTGCGGATTTTTGCGCAGGCAGATTGGACTGAGCCATGCATACTGACCTAGGCCAGTCTGACGGCAGCTAGTGCTTGGTGTGCTCGCAGTGTTCCTAGAAGCAGGAATATATATGCCCGACTGTGCAGCAGTGTGCAATTCCAGCTGCTGCAACTGGTGCAACGCACGAACGGGGACTGGTGGCGCGTCCGCTCTGAGCAGGGCAAGGAAGGCTTCGTGCCCGCCAACTACGTCAAACCCACCGAGCCCAAGGTATCCCCATCCCCCAATAGCAAGAACACACCAGCATGGCTCAGTTCGAACATTCAGTTCCAGCTTATTTATTTGCACCCCCTCTCCCCTTCACTTCCATATTCTAAGCCAGAATTGGGTCTTCTACGAGAGCCGAGGCTAATCGGTTCGCACGCTCAAAAGGTGGAGGAGGTGGCGACGGAATCAGAGTCCGAGTCTGGCGCCACCGGACCTAGCAGTGGCCTGGGCGAAAACGCGATTCTGGAGCGCCAGAAGCACATCGGGGCCACCTACCGGCGCCTCGTGAAGCTGGCCGCCTCTCGCTATCGATACCTCGACGTTGCCTCATCCTCCTCCTACCCCCACCCCTCAGAAATGAGCTTTTGCAGGACGCCATCCGCCTCTACCGCTTCTACCGGGAGTGCAGCGAGTTCGAGGCCTGGGCTCAAGAGACGGAGAAGCTGCTCGTGGAGTCCGCCGCCTCCCCCTCACACCACCACATCGCTGCCGCCCGGAAGAAGTTCGATGTAAGTGCCGCCAGAACTCTTTGGCCCCTCCCCTTCACCCTCTTGCCGATGGCCTAGAGAGTTTGCAAAACACCTCTGCAGCCGAGGCCCTCCCTTCTGGTAAGCCTCGCATGCCCCAGACAGCAACTTCATTGACTAGATGCTGCAATTCACCACCTCCTCAAACGCCTACCGTGGCTGGAGGGTTTATTCGGACAGCAAATGCAAAGCGCCATAACTCAAGACCCATTCACCCGCTTGGCACAAAAATTTAACACAATCTAGTGAACATTTAGGGGCAGCTTTTGCTAAATTTTTGTCAAAAAATATTGAATAGTTCTTGAGTTATAGTGTTTTGCATTTGCTGTCCGAATAAACCCTCCACCTCCGGTACACCTATTCACCAGCTCCATTTCCAGAACCTCTCCACGGACATCGTGGCCAACGGCGGCACCCAACTGAAGCGCATCGACGAAATGGCCGATGAACTGATAGAAGGCGGCCACAGTCAGAAGGAGCACATCCGTCGTCGCCAGGAGGACGTCCAGGCCCTCTGGCGCTCCCTGCTGGAGAAGCAGAAGCGGCGGGCGGCCAGCCTCGAAACGGCGGAGTCCATCGCGGCCTTCGACGCCACCTGCGAGGAGACGGCGGCCTGGATGCGGGAGAAGGCGGGCCTGCTGGAGGCGGCCGCGGACCCGAAGGACATCAAGGCCCTGCAGGCTATGCAGAGGAGGCATCAGAATCTGGAAAGGGAGCTGAGGCCGGTGGAGGAGAAGATGGGCATGCTCAAGGAGCTGGCCAATCAGGTAGAGCTGTTTCGAATTGTTGTCCTATTGCCGCCGCCAACTCTTGCCTAGGCCTAGTCTTATAGTGCACCTGCAATGGGCTCCTTATTAGGAAGCTCATTAAGGGCAGGGCCAAAGCCAGCAGGTGTGGAGATTTGAAAGATGCTTGGAGGTGAAGTCGGCGTATCCGGGGGAGCGCGGGGCCATCGAAGGGAAGCTGGGGGAGCTGGAGGGGGCCTGGGCGGATGTGAAGCGGCGGGTGGCCGATCGACGCCGCCTCCTCGAAGAGTCCCAAGGCCAGCAGATGTTCCAGGTTCTTTTCTTGCCCAGCTACTGGCCCCCCATCCACTCCCTCCTTTGATGTTCCTAGCTCTGAATGAAAGTTCACCTTCTCCAGCCCTTCCTACTGGCCATCCTTCTCCTCCCTCCTTGTAATTATTACTGAACCAAAGTTCAGATTGCCCAGGTCTCTTCCTTGCCCCCATATCTTCCCACTCCTGTTTTCGCATCAGAATCAAATCAATTTGGACTGCAGACAGCAGCAGAGGAGCTGCTGAAGTGGGCCTCGGGAAGCAGAGCGAAGCTGTCAGCCCCTGTGGAGCGTGTGGGCGGGGTGGAGGCCGCAGAGGAACTGCTCAAGGCCCACTACGAACTCCGGGATGACCTCCGAGCGCACGGCGATGAGTTTGCCTACGTTCGCGACCTCGGCGCCCGCCTGCTCCAGAAACAGCCCGCCAACAAGGACGTCAAGGTACCACTTCACCTGTCTCCCATCATTCAGATCATAGGACCAGTGCAGGAGGCATCAAAATGCTCTCAAAACACACATCGAGAGAAAAAATTAAAATGGTTGAAAATGAATTGCTTAAAAGACTAGTCAACTAGCTTACTAAAAGTTTACTAGTTTACTAAAAGACTGATAAAAAAAGGGTTTTGTAAAATTAATTGTTCATTTTAAATTTTATTTAAACAAAATTGTCAAATTTCTTTAAAAAAACTCCAAAATGATTGAAAATGCTCCCATTCCCGATATGAGAGGCAGTCGTGGTCTGCAGAGTGTGCTGGCGAGACTGGGCAAAGAGGAGTCGGAGCTGGGGGCCCTCTGGGCACAACGAGAGGGTCAGCTAAAGGAGGCGCTGGAACTGGCGCTCTTCAACCGCGAAGCGCACAACATCGACACCGCCACCTCCGGCCACGCTGCCTTTCTCGACATCCCTACCCTCGGGGTTCACAGCTCCCCTCCCACCATTTCAGCCTCCTACTTGCACCTCTCATGAAGCCTGCCTCTGGCCCCTCCTCCCATTCCAACTGCCCCCATTTCCTCATCCTATGAAGTCTGCCTTTCGTATGCCATTGAGCTGGGGATTGGCAGGACTCGGTGGATGATGTGGAGAACCTGCGAAAGCGACACGCGGACTTCGAGGCCAAGCTGCTGGCGCAGGAAGAGCGTCTGCGAGCCTTCAACGTCACCGCGGACAAGCTCATTGCCGTTCGCCCCTCCTCCTCCCCCTCTTGCACCTCTCTTAAATCTTCCCTCACTGATGCCGAGCAATGGATTCAGGAATCACACGAGGCCTCGGCCTACATCGGACAGAAGCGAGAGGATGTGGTGGGCCGCCGCGCCGCTGTGAAAGAGAAGGCAAAGCGACGGGCAGCCCAGCTACGCGAGGCCCTGGAGTTCCAGAGCTTCCGCAGAGATGCTGATGAGGTACCCTATTCCACTCTCTACCCTCATCTCTAAACCCATAACGGGCTTTTCAAAGAATTTCAGAAATTGCTGCTTTTTGAAAGACTTCTCAGCGTCAGGCCAGGTGTTTTCAGTGACACTGAGAAGCCTTTCAAAAAGCAGCAATTTCTGAAATGCTTCGAAAACCCACTCCAATCCTTCCTCAGCTGAGCCGCTGTGTTTGACACTAAGAGGCCTTTCCAAAAGCAGCAATTTCTGAACTTCTCCGAAACCACCCTCCCTCACTTGATCCCCCTTTGTTTGCCAGTTCTCGCGCTGGGTGGAGGAGAAGGCCAAGGTGGCGCACGACGAGGGCTTCCGAGACGGCGCCAACCTGGAGCGCCAGCTCCAGAAACACGAGGCCTTCGAGGCCGAGCTGCGGGCCAACGCCGACCGCCTCCAGGCCCTCAACGCCGAAGGCGCCGAGCTCCTCAAGATCGACCACTACGCATCTTCCTCCATCCGCGCCATCCTCACCGACCTCAACGCCGCCTGGGAGGCTCTGCGAGCCGCCGCGGCACAAAGAGGCTGCAACATGCGCCAAGCCTGCGACCAGAAGGGCCTCAATCGACGACTGGAAGATGCCCATCTAAAGCTGGACGAGCTGGAGCAGGGGCTGGCCTCGAGGGAGCTCGGAGGGGACCTGAGGGGCGTCAAGGCGCTGCTGTCCAAGCAGGCCCAGCTGGAGGCGGAGATGGGGGTGTACAGGGAGAGGATTGGGGAGATTGCCGGGAATGGGGAGGCGCTGGCGGCCGCGGGGCATTTCGACGCGGGCGCCATCAGGGAGCAGATCAGCCGCTTCAGACAGCGGTTCGAATTTGACTAGGAGTCTGTCGGACAGGAGTGGAATAGCCAGCATTTAACTATTCAAATGGTCGCATTCAGCAAGTTCTTATTATTCAGTGAGATTGGTTAGCTTGCTTTACAAAAGAATTGAAACATCGTAAATATGAGTAGCAGCTAACGCCGGTCACCCATGAATCGCTGAGCGCCAGGATGAGTTAGCTTACAAAAATTGGCTGGCTCCTAGAACCCCCCCCCCGAACAATTACACCCCCCCCGAAGGGTATTATACATATACAGCCCCCCCCGAAGATATACTCCCCCACCGAAGGGTACTATATTGAAAATTTTTTTATTGCCTTAACATACTTCTCTTTACATATCTTGAAATTTAAACTCACGGAATTTTTATATAAACAACTATATACCTACTTTTTACTAGTTAGTCTGCCTACTACCAGGAGTAGTACTAGGATACTGTTTACGGCAACCCCTTAGGCTTAGTCAAAATGCGCGTATACTGTGGCAGTACCACCCATAGTTGCTTAGGAGCCATGGTCCATACTGTGGCAGTACCTACTAGTTGCTTAGGAGCCATGGTCCATACTGTGGCAGTAGTACCTACTAGTTGCTTAGGAGTAAAAAGTAGGTATTTAATCATCTACATGAAAATTCCGTGAGTTTAAATTTCGAGATATGTACAGAGAAGTATGTTGAGGCAATAAAAAAATTTTCAATATAGTACCCTTCGGGGGGGGGGTGTATATCTTCGGGGGGGGGGGTGTAATTGTTCGGGGGGGGGTGTAATTGTTCGGGGGGGGGGTGTAATTGTTCGGGGGGGGGGGTTCTAGGAGTCAGCCCAAAAATTTTACAATTTGCACTTTTATGCTCATTGACTGCATCATAGGCCATCAATTGGCCATAATATTTTGTCAACAAAAAAGCAATACCTAATGCCTTTTCACCTCCAAAAGCGAAGAGAGTATCTGTAATTGCAGATTCGAGGCCCTGTCGGAGCCGTGCGAACGACGACGGGCGGAGTTGGAGCAGTCGCGCCTACTGCAGCAGTTCCTCTTTGACGTGGAGTGCGAGCTGCACTGGCTGGCCGAGAAGAGGCCGCCCGCCGCCTCCACGCACACGGGGGCCAGCCTCACGGAGACCTCCAACCTGCACAAGAAGCACGAGGTTTTTGCTTTTTAAAATCCCCACTCAACCATCACCGGCCTATGGCAGTGTCAATGGCACAGCAGAACAGGTGAGAAGGGAGCAGTGATGGGATGGCTTTGAGGGTAAATTGGCTTTGAGGTGGAGTTTAGGTTACTGGGGGAAAGCCCAGATGCTTTCGTTGGCAGTGGCAGGTTGAATAGAGGCTGACATTTTTGGTTAACGATCAACTTTTAGACCGCTAGCTACCATTTTGTCAATAATTACTTATTAATCCACTAGTGAGAAGTTTGGAATTGCAACTACATTAATTATAAGTGGATTTGAGAACCTGGAATCGGAAGTGAACGGCCACGAAGCTCTGATCAATGCCACACTCACCAAGGGCAAGCAACTGCTCAACGCCAAACACTACGCCTCCGCAGACATCAAGTTAGTCGGAATTTACCCACGACACTTTGCAGCCTCAAAAATCAATCCATCAAAATCAAGAATTAGTGAGCAGTTTGAAACTGACTGCAGGGCCAAGTCTGGAGAGCTGGAGCGGGAGTGGAGCAAGCTGCAAGACCTGTTGAAGAAGCGCCGCGATGCCCTCTCCCTCGCTCTGAAGGTATGCTAGGCCGTCTCTGTTAGGAGGAAAGAGTGGATGAGATGGAGCATGGGCTGAAGGGGCAGCTAGCTGTCTTTGGAGGAGTAGAGAGCAGGTCAATGGATCAGATGAGAGGAGAGTATAGGAGTGTGGAGGTGGAATGTGTTGTCAGGGCCAGCAGTATACCTGTTTCAGCTGTCGTTGTAAGAGTAGAGACTAGGGTAGGGTGTGCAGATGAGGGGATTTGGAGTGTGGAGGTGAGGATATGTTTGCCAGGGCCAGCATTACCTGATCCAGCTGTCTTTGAAGAACTAGAGACTAGGCTAGGGGGTGCGGATGAGAGTATTTGGAGTCTGGAAGTGAGACTGTGTTTGCCAGGGCCAACAGTACCTGTTCGACGCGGCGGAGGTAGAGGCTTGGCTGGCCGAGAAACGAGGTCTGGTAGCCTCAGAAGACTTCGGGCAAGACGAGGACGCCGCCAACAAACTGCTCACCAAGCACAAGGCCCTCCAGGCCGACATGGCCGCCTATCGGTTCTTCTTCTCTCCCCTTTACTGCTCCTCCTTGCAGTTCCTCCTTTTTGTCACAACCCTATTTGGTCGCCCAAAGTTGTCCGCATCTCTCCCATTCAGAAGCCATACTCTAACTTTGTATCGTTGCCTCTTGTGTCCTGTTTCAAAGTAGCTGAAAGATTTGCCTGCGACAGTGGTCCTCCCATCACTGGGGCGAAACAATGCTGGCCTGCGATTTGCCAGAGCGGGCCTGGAGAAGGTGGGCGGAGCGGTGGAGGAGCTGGCCGAACACGGCCACCCGGAGCAGGAGCGCTTCCAGGGACGCCAGGCAGAGCTGGAGCTGGCCTTTGCCGATTTGGACGCTGCCGCCGGACGGCGACGAGCCCATCTGGAGGTACTCTTTCTCATTTATTTGAGCTCTGTCTCCTCTGCAGGGCCGGTTGCTGAAAAAAACTTGTAGATAATTTGATTGCTTTGTATTTTTTGACGACAATCGGTGAGTGGAATATGGTCAAAAAATGCAAAGCAATCAAAATATTGAAACGTTTTTCTTAGCAACCGCCCCTGTATGCTCTTCCCGCCCCTCAGTGGAGGCACGGCTGGCTTGCAGGACGCGGTGTGCCTGTACCAGTACCTGCGGGAGAGCGCGGAGCTGGAGGCTTGGATCAATGAGCAGCTCCAGGTGGCCATGAGCGAGGAGTACGGCTCCGACTATGAGCACCTCATGGTTCCTTCTTGCCTCGACCACCATTCTACATCTAGAGGAGGAGAATGGATTGGGCAGGAGCTGACGGGGAAGTTCGAGGACTTCAAGCAGTCGGTGAAGACGGGCAGTGAGCGCTTCATTCTATGTGAAGATGCGGCCAAGGCACTGCTGGAGCGAGAGCCGCCTTTCAAGAAAGACGTCCTCCAAAGGTTCCCGTCTGTCCTACATTCTCATCATTTGAGCTTAGGAGTGGATGAAACTTACGAACTGAAAGACCAGGGAAAGCATGAATAGCTTCTTTTACATCCTTCGCCATTGCTTCCAAGGTTCCATCTTCTCCTAGGCTGGAATGGCGAAGGATGTGAAAGAAGCGATTCCTGCTTTCCCATGTCTGTCAATTCCAAAGCCGTCACCAATCGAATGCCCGAATGTAAAAGAAACTATTCCATTTTTTTCTTGTCTCACAATTTCTGAGCTGTCAATAATCGAATGCCCGAATGTAAAAGTAGCTATTCCATGTTTTCCGTGTCTCACAATTCCCGAGCAAATGAATGCGCCCCGATTGAAGGCAGGAGCAGCTGCGGTCGGCCTGGGCCCTGCTGCTGGACTACATCGAGTCGCGGGAGGGGAAGCTGGAGGCGGCGGAGGAGATCCACCGCTTCAACCGGGACGCCGCCGACGCCCTGGCCCGCATTGCGGAGAAGGCCGCCGCCATCCCCCCGGAGGCCGACCTGGGCAGAGACATCAACTCCGTCCAGAGCCTCCTGCGCCGTCATGAGGCCTTCGAGAACGAACTGGCTGCCCTGGAGGCACAGCTTCAGGTATTTGGGCAGCTTTTATCGCTTCTTCTGCAGGTATGAGAAGCAAGCATTCACCAAGAATGAGGAGCAAAGTCTTGGAATACAGTTTGTTTGCTGATGTACTATTTATTTAAGCAATATTTTGCTTCTCTCTAGATCGGCCCTCAAAAGTTTTCAACTATCAAAAAACAAGGAGACTGGAAGATTTTTGAAAATTTTCGACGATGAAATAACTCCTTGTTTTTCAATCGTTGAAAATCTTTAAAGCCAATGAAGCATATAGATGGATGGTGCAGGTGCTGCTGGAGGACTCGGGGAGGCTGCAGCGAGCCTACGAGGGCGAGAACGCGGAGCACATCGCCGGCCAGCAGGCCACGCTCGTCGAAGCCTGGAACGGCCTACAGGAGGCCGCCCTCGCTCGCCGCCACAAACTCGCCGCCTCCTACGAACTGCAGCGCTACCTTGCCATGGCTCGCGACCTGCTCAGGTACTGCCGCCTCTTCCGCCCACCTATCGGCAAATGTCCAGCAAACATTGTGACCTTCAGCTTTGGGCATAATTTGAAATTGTAACAGGTTGGCAATAGTGGCTTGAGTTGATATTGATTTGAATCCATGTGCTTTTCCCTATTCCATTGGTAATTTAAAATCAGCCGTGGCTATACTGTATCCTTGAAACATACCGGGGCTGAGTAGGGGCCCCAGTAGTAAGACCGAAACAGCCAAAGAGCATCTCAGTTGCTGTTCCAAGCCCTCCCAGCTCCTGAGCAGAAGTCCTGGCCCCTGCTGCAGCTGGATGGGCGAGATGACGGGGACGCTGCGCGCGGAGCCGCGAGTGCGGGACGTGAGCGGGGTGGAGGTGGAGCTGGCGGCGCACAAGGGCCTCCGGGCCGAGATCGCAGCCAGGGACGAGGACTTCGCGGCGCTGGCCGAGATGGCCGAGGCCATGCAGGCCGCCGACCACTACGCCCGGGTGGACATCAGTGGGCGCATGAGCCAGGCACTGCCTTTGGTCTGCCTTGAGGGGCTGATGTATTCATACCCCTTTTTCAATCGACCATATTTGGTAGATCTTGAGTTCTAGTTGATTGGTTGAGCTGGTGCAATCAAGTATAACTTAAGATCTACTAGATATAGTTGATTGAAAAAAGGGTATGATTTTGATTATACCCCTTTTTCAATCGACTATATTTGGTAGAACTTGAGTTCTAGATGATTGAATGAGTTGGTTCAATCAACTAGAACTCAAGATTTACTAGACATAGTCGATTGAAAAAGGCGTTTGAATAGATGACCCTCGAGAGTACTCTTCCTTGCTGGCTGGGAATGAAGGGAGCGCACTGAAGGTGGAGAAGGGGCGGGCGGAGATGGAGGCTGCCTGGAAGGAGCGTGGACGGTGGCTGGAGGAGGCCGGCCAGTGGGAGGCCTTCCGCCGCGATGCCAACGGCATCCTGGGCAGCATCACTGCTGCCGAGGCATCGCTTCAGGTTCCCTCACCTCTCCTCTTGCCATCCTCTCCCAGGGTTAGGGAAAGGAATGAGAAGAGAGGTTGGGAGGAGAGCAGTGATTCAAAATTCTCTCCTCCCAACCTCTCTCCTCATTCCTCCCTCTAACCCCCATGGTTTGACACCTCAGGCAGGCGACGTGGGCGGCAGTGTGGAGGAGGTCTCCGCTCAACGACGCAAAATGGACACCTTCGAGAAGGCCTTGGTGCCCCTAGGGGAACGGATCGAGGCCCTCAAGACATCAGCAGCGGGCTTGGCCAGCCATCGCGAGGCTCAAGGAGTAGCCGGCCTAAGAGACCAGGTGGCCCAGCGCTGGCGTGCCCTCTCTGCCAGCCTGGAGCAGCGGAATCAGGCCCTGCAGGACGCCCTCCACTGCGCCCAGTTCAACAGCGACGTGGACGAGGTGGCGTTTTCGTTCAGTTTTTTAGATCTTGAAAATCTTAAGATCGAAAATTTTGAATCACTCGCTCTTAGGTTCTTAGTTTATGACGGATTTATAAGAAGCTATAAGCCAGTGATTCAAAGTTGTTGAAAAATTTTTCGATCATTTTTTATTCGTGTGGAAATTCCACAAGGAGTTGATTTTAAAAAACCGAATCCTGAGTGGAGGCTCCTGGCGACCTTATGGCTGGAACATTTTGGAAAACTACAGCCGACTATTTGAAAAATTTCACAATTTTTGACCGCGGAGCGGCCCGAAGGGCCGCTCCGCGGTCTATAGAGGTTACTAAACTTTTGTCCTCATGTGTATATATATATATATATATATCTGGAAATGCTGGCCCCGGGCGAATTCTCAACGGATTGGGACAAACTTTTTTTTTCCTGAAAGGTTATGCAATTTTAGGAAGATCTGGAGGGGTGGAACCGGTTTTCGAGCATTTGAAACATTACTTTTTTGGGTAGAAAGGCTTGAAAATTGCAATATACAGTTTTTGCGCTGTAGCTCCTGTAATCTTGAGAATTCCACAGAAGACTTGAGTTTTTTTGTTCACAAGTCGTATATAGCAATTCCAAATCTGTGCTTACTTTTGAAAATGGTTGAGAAACCACAGACTTACTTTCTTGAGTGACAAACTTTCCCGCGCGACAATGTCATCAATAATTAGTAACAGCTGAACGGCTAAGAATTGCACAGAAGACTTGAGTTTTTTTGTTCACAAGTCGTATATAGCGATTCCAAATCTGTGCTTACTTTTGAAAATGGTTGAGAAACCACAGACTTACTTTCTTGAGTGACAAACTTTCACGCGCGGCAATGTCATCAATAATTAGTAACAGCTGAACGGCTAAGAATTGCACAGAAGACTTGAGTTTTTTTGTTCACAAGTCGTATATAGCGATTCCAAATCTGTGCTTAATTTTAAAAATGGTTGAGAAACCACAGACTTACTTTCTTGAGTGACAAACTTTCATGCACAGCAATGTCATCAATAAGCAGTAACATCTGAATGGCTAAGAATTGAACAGAGGACTTGAGTTTTTTTGTTCACAAGTCATATATAGCGATTCCAAATATGTGCTTACTTTCGAAAATGGTTGAGAAACCACAGACTTGCTCTTAGCAGTGACAAAATTCCATGCATTCATAGTGTAAGCTGGAAGGTGGTGCGCTCCGCGGTCACCTATTGCGCTTTGCGCCATATACTTGTTCTAAATGGGAGTATTCTAAATAATTTCTCAGTAATTTTTCAAAATAATTTTTTTCCAAATTCCAAAATTTCTTTAATTCTACCATTTTTCCAGGCTGAGCGGTGGGTGAAGGAGCGGGAGGGCGTGCTGGCAGCAGAAGCCGATGCTCAGGGGAGTCTGGCCTCTCTGCAGGACAAGATGCGCCGTCTGCAGAAGCACCAGGCCTTCGAGGCCGAGCTGGCCGCCAACGAGCCGCGCATTCAGGCCATCCAGGTGAATTCTGGCGCTTTCATCTATACGCAGATTCAGGGCAGCCCTGCGAACAGCTCATTTGCCATATATGGCCCCCACCCCCAGCCCAATTTTTGCTAACCAACTCAATTTCTTAAAGTTTTTGAAAAACCCCAAAAAAAGTTGGGTAGCTGGCTGATTTCATTGCATTCTTGCCAGCATTTAACAAAATTCGCAAAAATCGAGTTGGTTGTTAAAAATCGGGCTTATGCAATGGGGGGCAGGGCTCATACAATCCCAGAAGACCTCGACAGAAGCCGTGATTGATCTGACAGGAGTCTGGGCAGCGGCTGGCCGGCGTCCGCTCGGGCTCCGAGAAGGCCGGCATCGAGGGAAAGCTGGCAGCGCTGGCTTCCGCCTGGAGCGCTCTCACGGCAGCCTCCCAGCGGCAGAGCCGGGCCCTGGAGGAGGCTCGCGACCTGCTCAACTTCAACAACCTACTCCAGCGTCTGCTGTCCTGGCTGCGGGAGAAGGAGGTGGGACCTTTTGGGGGCTGGGTGTGAGGGAGGGGATGAAGGATATGGGCAATGGGGACAAATTGATGTTTTGTGGTGTGTATTTTTGCCGCAAATAATTGGCCTGCATAGGGGCCTATTTATTCAAAATGAAATTTGGGTTGACCGTATGGCCTATTATCTTCTGGTTCGTCGACCAAAAGAAGGGAAGGCTGGAAAGGAATGGAAAAAGGAGGTTCCGCCTTCGCCATCAGTCTATGCCACAGAAAGACTAGCAAAATTGTAGCAGCAAAAATGGCAAACATTTCTCCCAGCATTGACCAGAATTTCTGCTCCCATAATAAGCTTCAATCTAGGCCAAGAACGCATATTTTGTTAGCTATAAAATCGTCAGCGTTGCCTCTTAGAATCTTCTTGTCAATGAATATGGAAACAAGTGACTTTAAATAGGCCGTGTTGAGGTGCTGATCCACGCGGACGACATGGGGCGGGACTTCGAGCACGCCCAGGCCCTGGTCAAAAAGCTGGAGGACGCGGAGAGCGACAGCGGCGGCGTCGATGCTCAGGCCCTGCAGCGAGTCAACGCCCTGGGCGCCGACCTGGCCTCTCGCGGACAGACGGACAAGGACGGCCTCCAGAAGCAGATGGCCGACCTCAATGCCAAGTTGGGCCGCCTGTCTTTTGGTTTTGCAAATGGGGGGGCAAGTTTTTTTGCAGTTAAAATTGCTTTTGTGAAGGATTTTTTTATCGAAATCGCGGAACTTTTGAGGCAATGAACAACAAATTATAGCAAATGGGTGGCAAAGTTTTTAGAAGTTAGAATCACTTTTGGGCGTTGCAATCGCAGGATTGCAGAGGTGATTGGGAGCATAGGAAATTGGCTGCCTTTGTTCTCGTTTAGGGCAGCAAATAAATCCTACCAGGAATGCCAAGCCCATGAATATGGATGGTGTTTTGAGATGGGCAGAGGTGGAGGGAGCGCTGGCGGCCTACAGAGCTCGTCTGCAGGCGGCTCTCGAGGTGCACGCCTTCAACCGTGACGTGGACGACACCCAGGTTGAGCTACCTCTCATCCACACTCTTCACCCCCCTCCTTTCATTCTCTTCCAACTCTTCTCCACCCAACTGCCACAATCCCATCTCTTCTTCTCAGGCTCGCATAGCAGAGAAGGCAGCCCTGCTGTCCAGCGAGGACACGGGGAAGGACCTGCGCTCTGTGCAGCGCCTCCTACGCAAGCAGGAGGACGTGGAGCGCGACATGACTGCCATACACGAAAAGCTACGGTTCGCGCAGCGCTCCTTCCAGCTTTTTAACCACCTACTGAGCTGGCATCATTGACGCATAAAACTAATGGGCAGCTGTAAATGGGAACAGTATTTCTGGGTCTCAAGGGCAACAGTTTGTTGTCATTCCATTCACATTTCAAAACGCCAAAAAAGTGGAGTTCACGAAATAGTCTTCGACTGCAGCATCCACGACAACGCCGCTCAGGCCATCCTGGAGAAGAAGCCTCCGCTAGAGGCCAGCATCATCGAGTCCCTCAAGCGCCTTGAGGCCAACTGGGAGAACCTCACCCAGCTAGCCTCCACCCGTCGGGAGAGCCTCGAAAAGGTCTCCCTCTCCCTGCCCCCCTCAAACCCCCTCAATCCCCCTTCACTGCAGTCCCACACCCTGCACAAGTTCCACGAGGACGTGAAGAAGTCGGAGGCCTGGGGCAAGGGGATGCGCGGGAAGATGGGCGCCTACGCTCCGCCCGGCTCCGTGCCCGAGGCTGCTGCCCTGTTGGAAGCACATCAGGAGCGCCAGGCAGAGATACAGGCTCGGGTGGAGGAGCTGACGCAGCTGCGGGAATATGGTTGGATCTGTCTGGCTGATAGGGAGACCAGAGGGCAGTTCAAATATTAGTAATCCCATGGGACAGGACAGGGGACAGCAATGTACTCCTCCGTCCTGTCCCATGGGATTACTAATATTAGAACTGCCCTCTGGAGTCACAAAGTGTGCAAGCCTTGGGAGCTTTCAGTGCTACTATAGAGGGATGTCTACATAGTCTTCGCAATTCACAATGTCGCAGGCAGACTGGAATTGCGAAGACTTTGTATCCATTCTTTCCTGGTCATAAATATGACTTGCAATTAGCCAGCTCCCAAGGCTTGCACACTAAGCCTCCCTCTTACCCTTATCGAAGTTTTCAGGCCTATCCTGGACTGATTTTATTCACCATTTATTCGCAAGAACTAATAAATGCTAAATAAAATCATTTCCGGATAGGCCTGAAAACTTCTCAAAAATAACAATCTCCCATACTTCCAGGCACCAAGCTGCAAGGCGCCCAGCCAGAACACAAGGGGGAGGTGAGCCGGGCCCTGAAGAAGCTGCAGGGGCTGGAGCAAGAAGTCCGCCAGAACTGGGACGCCCTCGCCTCCAAGCTCCGCGCCCAGCACGCCCTGCAGCTCTTCAAGGACCAGGCGGGCGTGGCCACGGCCTGGCTGGCCGGAAAAGAAGCCTCCCTCCACGGCGAGGAGCTGGGCGACTCCCTGGACAGCGTGGACGGCCTCCTGAAGAAGCACGACGGCTTCGAGACGGCCGTGAAGGCCCAGTCGGACAAGATTCAGCAGCTGCGCAGGGATGCGGAGGTAGGGGGCTGGTTTTTGGGGAAGTTTGGGGGGTATGTGGAGAGAATTTGGGAGTAGGGTAGGGCTGCTCTGAGAGATTTTAGACCCCCCTGTCTTTAGGGATTGAAAGTATCAAAGCTGAAGTTGTGGACCATTTTGATTCCGACTTGCTGCGGGGAATAGGCTCAGCTGGATAATGTGACTGGAAATTGAGGAGCAGAGTGATGTGAATTTGAGAACCTGATCGAGAAGGACTCGGAGAACGCGGGAGAGATAGCCGCGGACAAGGACTGGATCCTGGAGCGGCACGAGACTCTGCTCCAGAACTGCTCCAAGCGTCACCAGCTACTCAGCGATTCCAAGTAGGCCCACTTTTAAGCCAGCTTAGCTGAGGCCGCATTGATTAGTCGCCAACGATGGGTAGAATTTTTCGCAAGATGGCTGAAGGATCGAGTTTTTGTACGCAATTGCAAGGTAATTGAATCATTCAGAAGATCAATACAAGCTCAAGGTTTGCATTGGCTGGCAGGGCAAATTGGGCAGAAATAGCAATGCCATATTATAACGGAATCTTCACTTGGAAGAGTAGATTAGGAAAATCCATCAATGCGAACCTTGAGCCTCTATTGCCTTCTGAATAAGCAAAAAGCCATCCAATTGCAATGACCCCTCCGGGCAGTTACCGCAGATCTTATGGAAATCCGGGTTTGCCGCAGAGTTGGTATGATTTTGCCGCAGACTTTTAACGTTTTTATGTCTGCGGCAAACTCATATGCAAATGTGATGTTTTGTTAAGTTTGATTTTGCCGCAGACTTTTCTGGAAGTGTGGTAGTTCCGCGATTTATGTTGATTGTTGTGTTGGATTTTACCGCAGGGCATGTATGTTTTTGCCGCAGATGTTCTGGTTTTATTGTTTGGATTTTGCCGCAGTCTTTATAGGAGTTTGCCGCAGGATTTGGTTTTATGTATTTCAGATGTTTTGCCGCAGTTTGTGTATGTTTTTGCCGCAGAGTGTTTGTTTGTGTGCTCATTTGCGTGGAAATTATCAGTTATTTATTTGTATTTTACCGCAGGGCATGTATGTTTTTACCGCAGATGTTCTGGTTTTATTGTTTGGATTTTGCCGCAGTCTTTATAGGAGTTTGCCGCAGGATTTGGTTTTATGTATTTCAGATGTTTTGCCGCAGTTTGTGTATGTTTTTGCCACAGAGTGTTTGTTTGTGTGCTCATTTGCGCGGAAATTATCAGTTATTTATTTGTATTTTACCGCAGGGCATGTATGTTTTTGCCGCAGATGTTCTGGTTTTATTGTTTGGATTTTGCCGCAGTCTTTATAGGAGTTTGCCGCAGGATTTGGTTTTATGTATTTCAGATGTTTTGCCGCAGTTTGTGTATGTTTTTGCCGCAGAGTGTTTGTTTGTGTGCTCATTTGCGTGGAAATTATCAGTTATTTATTTGTATTTTACCGCAGGGCATGTATGTTTTTACCGCAGATGTTCTGGTTTTATTGTTTGGATTTTGCCGCAGTCTTTATAGGAGTTTGCCGCAGGATTTGGTTTTGTGTATTTCAGATATTTTGCCGCAGTTTGTGTATGTTTTTGCCGCAGAGTGTTTGTTTGTTTGCTCAATTGGTTGGATGTAGGGAGTTGTTTATTTGTATTTTACCGCAGGGCATGTATGTTTTTGCCGCAGACAACTCGGTTTATTGGCTGGATTTTGCCGCAGACTTTATGTTAGTTTGTTGATGGCTTTGTTCTCTGATGTATTGCAGATGGTTTGCCGCAGTTTGTGTATGATTTTGCCGCAGATTAGTCGTTTGTGTGCTCAATTGGTTGGATGTAGGGAGTTGTCTATTTGTATTTTACCGCAGGCCATGTATGCTTTTGCCGCAGACTTATCTGGTTGAGTAATTTGTTTGGTGTTAAGTGGGAAGGTTTGTTGATGAATTTGCCGCAGATTATGGTGGGTTTTGCCGCATATTGTGTGTTGTCTTAGTTTTTCCTTGATCTTCCCACAGACTTATTTGGTTTAATACTTTCTTGCGTGGTAATAGTGGTTGTTTGTACTGGGGTTTGCCACTGAATTTGTTTGATTTTGCCACAGACTTTGTTTGTGTTTGTTACTTCGAGTTCTTTAGTAGGATATGCTTTAATTTGCCGCAGACTTATGTTGTTTAATAAGTTCTTGGGTGTTTATAGACGTAATTTGTGCTGGGTCAAAGCTATGTAAAGCTATGTAAAGCTACGTAAAGCTATGTTCTCCGTTGACATTGCATTTATTAATCTTAGGTTGATATTGTTTTTTTTGCACCAAAAGTGGGACGAGTGTATTGTAGCCATCGTGGTGGCTAAGGCAGAAATGTATGCAGCGAAATCTCAGGCAACGAAGTTGTTGTAGGCCATAGCAAGGAGCCTGTTCATGGATGCATGCATTTTTGGACTAAGGTCCTCTGTAGCAGTTGTAGTGATGTGAGCGCTCGTCGGAGTTTTTGATTCGCAGGCTAGCATCATTCAAGCAAGGGAAAGGTCTGGTCTTGAGACGAACTTTGTCTTGGAGGTGGGCTGGAGCTATGGCATCATTCTATCCTGTTGGACCATTTAAGAAAATTTCTAAGAAATGTCGGAGCCGGGTGGGGAGGCAGAATCGGTGGCCGGCGGAATCTCTGTGGAGACCGAGGAGAGTGGCGGCTCCTTGTCTGACCTGGGTCAGCAGGATGAGTCGGAAGGGCTGGAAGCCATGCGGCCACATGGTTCGCAAGGCACCGAGGTGATTCTTTTTAGTGCTGTTTGTGGCATCTGTCGTTATTGGAATGATGGTTTTTTGCCGCAGAGTTTGACTTTCATTTCAGGATCAGCTGAGCCAGGCCTCCACTGTGGAGGTACCGCAGAATGGTGAGGGCTCCGTGGAGGTGGAGCAATGGTCCAGGGAGGAGGAGGATGGTGTGAGCAGTGGTGGAGAGGAAGCGGACGGTCCTCGCCAGTCCTCGCAGGATGCTTCGGCGGCTTTCTATGGTCTGGCGCCTGCGACGGAGGTTCATGCTTATGTTTGTGTTTTCGAAGTTGTTGAAGAGGTTGTATTGATTGTGATGAAGTTGATGTTGCCGCAGAGTTTTGATGGTAAGTGTTTGCAGGCTGCCACGGCTCACTCGCTCGCGATCTGCATTCCCCCGACCAATCCTCGCCCCACGGGCCGCAACCGGAAGTGGAAGCTGGAGGTGCCGGTGCTTCGCAAGATCAATCTCTTCCGCAGCTACTATCACCTCACGCCAGTAGGACGCAAAGGCGCAGATGGGGAGCGTTGGCGTTGTTCTGGGTACAGCACCAAGGATGGTTGGTCCCCTCTGTGGATTGAGTTTGATGAAGTTTAGGAGTGTTATGTGCAGGGCAGAAGCGGAAGGCCACCAACGGCTGTACTCACTACGTGATGACTGAGCGGATGCCCCATCCTGGCGAAACGCACATCCGCATCATCAGCCGCTATGGATCCCACAAGTGCCGGCAGGAGCTCGGGGTGAAGACGAAGAAGACTGGGACTACGAAGTTGAAGCACCGACGCGATCGAGGCCTTGCCGTCGTTGCTGCTGGTCTCGCGAAGGCCCAAGTTCGCCGCAAGGCTCAGGTTTGTGCATGTTGATTTGGTCTTCGTTGCATGGGTGGTGAATTTGCCGCAGTTTTTCAATTAGATTGTTGTTTTTTTTGGAATAGTCGGATTTGTGTAGGGTTGTATTTGGTGACTTTGCCGCAGTGTTTATGTTTGCAGAACAAGCACGTCAGCAATTTGCGGCGTCTGTTGGTGGACGAGGTTCGCGACCTGGACACCTCGGTCCTTCAGCACATGGGTGCTATGGACAACCTGAAGCGGGCTGCGAAGAATTCGCGGACTCTGGCCTGGCCTACGTCTAAGGTTTTTGCTGGATTGTTGAATTGCATTGAGAGTTTGGGTTGATTTTTGTAGAATCCGCCGGACAAAGCGTTCGAGTTGAAGGAGGAGATGACGACGATGAGCGTAGGTGGACGGAAGCATCAGATACTGCTGATGGACAGTGGTTCCTTTGGCTTTGTTTTGTCGAAATTTGCCGCAGAGTTGTAGTGTAAATGGTTTTACAGGCAAGGTGGAGTTGGAGGGGTGGGAGGAGATGAGTTGGAAGCAGCGGAGGAGCGCCTCCAAGGTCCACGATCGCAGCCTTGCCTTCGTCAACCCCGACTGGAAGCAAATCGTCAGCAAGACGACCTCATTCGCAGCCGATGGGACATTCAAGATCTCACCGCTCGGCTGGTACCAAGTTAGTTATATTTTTTTTTTGATTTTCTTTGATCTTTGTCGGAGTTACTAGTTATGGAGCCTTTTGCCGCAGAGAAATATGAATTTTTAGAATTTTATCGAGTGTGGGCAGTGTGGATTTATTTGTAGGTCTACATCATCGGTGGCATGGTTCGCAGCGGGGAGGCGCAGGTGCTGGTTCCGATCATGTACGCGTTCCTGTGCGGGAAGCGTCAGCGGCACTACGAGGAGGTCCTCAAGGCGTTCAAGAAGCACTGTGGGCGGGGGCTTCGAGTCCATTCGATCATGACCGACCTAGAAGTTGGATGCGCTGTGATGTGTAGAATGATAGAGGAGGATGGTTTCAGAAGGGGCAGATCAACGCCTGGCGCACTGTGTTCGGCGAGGAAATCTCTACTTCACTCTGCTATTTCCACTTTCTTTGCGTTTAACAATTGTGCTCATGGCTAGTGGGCATTTGAGTTGTGATCCTTTGAGGCTGTCCTGATCAAGATGAAGGATCTACGCGTGTACCAGCAGCTCTGGGCCAACGAGGCACAGAGAGCGAAGGCCTGGCGCGTCATTCTTCTGGCTTTTCTTCCACAGCAGAAGATCCGTTTGGGGATGGAGCAGCTGATGGAGATGGAGTTTGTTTCTGATTTTTTTGTTCCATTCCGATTGTGTCTGTATGCAGGGAGTACCAGGGGGACAAGTGGACGGTGTTCTTCAAGTACTTCTGCAAGAACTACGTCAGTGTTCGGACGGAGGTGGACGGCGTCGTCTCCTGGTCCGAGCCTGCCTACAGCCTTGCCTGGTGGTGTCAGGTTGTATGAGTTTGCCGCAGGGTTTTTTCGAATGGAATGATGGTTCCAGCACGAGAATGCGTCCAAGAACTATCCTCTCACCAACAATCATCTCGAAGGGCACAACTTGGCGGCGAAGAGGGTGATGGGGATCCGGCCGGGCGTGTACAGTGCCATCGTCGGAGTCACCAATCTCTTCGCTGATGCTCACCTCTGTGCCATGGAGGCTGGAGTCTTCGGAGGTCCTGGCGGACAGGTAGGTGGTTTCTTGCCAAGTGTGTGATGGCAAGAGTTTGATTCTAGGCTGCTGTCTCACGCAGCGATGCCGAGGATGATGAAGAACTGGTGTCTGGCGGCGGTGTTGGCGGTCCGGTGGAAGGCGATCGGCAGCGTTGGCCCAGTGCGGCTTCCAGCAGCGGCGCCTCCCATGTAGCTTTGCTGAAGGCTTTATATGATTTTGCCGCAGAGTATGATGGGGTTTGCTAGAGCAGCATCCTTGAGACCAACATCTCCAGCGCTGCCAAGATCAGGCGGTGCCGTGCATTGCCTCGTCGGGCGCGTCAGAAGGCCTTGACTGAAGATCGGCGTGTCATCTGCAAGTCCTTCAAGTACAAGTATCGCAACAACCTCCTCGGCTTCCTGGACCATCTCTACAACATCCAGAACAAGTACAATCCCAAGGCGGAGGTTCACTTTGTGTAGGCTTCATGTACAGTAGGAGGGTAGTTGCTTGATTGAAGTGCGAGATGTTCGATGAGGAAGGTGACGAGTACGACTACTTCCCGCACGACGATGAGGGGGATGTGGAGGGAGGATCTGTGCCTAAGCCGACCAAGTTCCGGGCCAAGAAGCCTGCGAAGGCTGCTGGAGCGGGAAAGCAGCGTCGGAAGCGCGCCAAGCAGGCTGAAGTTCTGGACAGCGACGTCTTCGAGGCTGACGCTGGTGGCCAAGGAGCTGCAGTGGCTGAGGAGAGCGGCGTTGACGGCGTGGGCATCACTGCTTCGGTGCACCAGATCGACAGCGAGGTAGGTTTTCTTCCATTTTTGTACTTTGCCGCAGTGTATTGTATGAATGAGTTCACATGTATGTGCATGTGCATGGACTGATGCATGGTTGAGCGTGATTGTTGTTGTGTTGTCTTAGGAGAATGTGGACGTGGAAGAGCTGGGCGGTCGTGTCGCTAATGAGTGCGGCGAGGTATGTTTGAAGGATGGCTTGTGGAAGAGTAATGTAGTTTTGGCGATTTTCAGCAGATTCGCGCACAACTCTTTGGCGGCGGTCCTCCCTGGCGTGATCCCTTCCTCCCTTTTGACGACGCTCCATTTCTTCCTCACGGCATGCCGAGCGAAGAGGTTGGTGGTTGTTTGCTTGCAGTAATTTTGCCGCAGAGTTTTGGTGTCAAGGTGGAGGAGGTCGAGCTCAGTCTTGGCTACGATTTCTTTGACAGATCTCCCGAGCCCAACTTCATCCATCGATCTCTCAGCGAAGAGCTGGCAGCAGCTGGGGTGGGCATGCTGTGTTTTGGGTGTTGTGCGAATGTTTTGCAACAACTTTTGAGCAGCGTTTATCAACTATTGTGTAATCTAGTACTAACTAACTAACTAACTTCTAACTACTCAACTATTGTGTAAATGGTGTATGTTGTAGGAGGAAATTGGGGCTCCGGAGGTTGGTGGGGATGGTTCGGCTCTGGGCACCGCAAGCAGCATTGGTCAAGCTCTCGAGGGCATCATCAACAGCAGTTTTCGCGTAGAGAAGCTTTCTGATTTTGCCGCAGTGTTTGCTCATGGTAGATCTCGATTGTAGGAGCTGGCTTCTGGAGAAGATCGAGAAGGTGTCGTTTGTGAAGTGGCCTCTGCTCAGAGTGCTCAGCCCAGCCTCCTAGTTCTCTGTCCGAGCGACATTCAAGAGCAGGTTGTGGAATTTGCCGCAGAATTTGTGAGATGCGATTGCTTCAATTGCAGGGCTTGGACGCTGTTGCTGAGGGAGCATCGATCAGTTCGCAGCCTCTGGTCAGGGGACCCTCCGAAGTCGTCGACTCCATCGTTCGCCAGCGCCAGGGCCAGGTGCAGGTGTTTGATTTTGCCGCAGAGATTGTGTGTAAATTGGGTATTTTCAGAGCAAGAACGCCCCAGTGGTGGTGCATGGACTGCGCATTGAGGAGATCGGAGGACGGAGCAATGAGATCATCGCCAGCTCCGCGACCCAGCCGTCCCCTGTGGATCCCATCGCCGAGGAGCTCGACGTCAGTGCGACTGGGATGGGCGACCATAGCCTGGTTTTTCATTTCGACGCCTAGCCTGTTTTGTTGAGGCTGAGAAAGTTGTAGGTTGAGCACGAGGTGGCCTCCATTATGGCTGAGTTGGCAAGTCAGGCTTCCCCATCCTCTTCCACGCTTCCCAGCCTCCGCTCCCTTCCCGAAGTTGCCGCTGAGGTTCAGCCGTCGGAGCAGGTTTGTGTACTTATTGTGTTGGTTTATTTAATTTTGCTGCAGAGATTTCTAGTTGTTGTTAGCAATGAACAAGGCCATTTTGAGTTGTGAATATGTGTTTGTAATTGAACGCTTGTTGAGGATGATGCCGAAGTGGCCAGTATTCTCGGGGCAATGGCTCAGTCGCCTGTCAATCTTCCCAGCGTTTCAGCTCAGCAAACTGTTTTTTTTATATTCGCTTTAGTTTTTGAGTCGTTTTGCCGCAGTGTTTGTGATTGTAATTTAGCGGAAGCGGCGGGCATCTTGGGTAGCTGGTGAAGATGCGGAGAAGGAGAAGGTGCACTGTCGGCCTGCGTCGGTGGCTGGGAAAAGCATCCTCAAGCCTCCTTCGATCAACAAGTCTGGGCATGGGCGCTCTGTCCATTTTTCTGTTTGTTGGTGTGACTATTTGATTGTTTGTGACCATGCATTAGTTCTAGGTGCCGCCTGGCGTTGTGCCGAAGGAGCGGGAGGCCTACAACGTTCGCTACGGCCGTGGAGGCTACTACAGCACCTCGTCTCCGCACACTCCCAAGGTTTATGGGCTGCTCGGAATTTGCCGCAGAGTTTGTTGGTTTCAACGATTGGAAATTTGAGGCCGCATCCCCTCCGTTGAAGTCCGATCGCCAGCTCTTCGCGGAACAGAAGAAGGCGCTTGAACTCCGCAATGCTCAAATCCTGGAATGCCTTGGACTCGATCCACCTCAGTATTCTTTTGCATCTATGATTTTATTTTGTTGCATGACCATTAGCTGCAGGGATGAGTGAGAAGCAGAGTTGTCGCATTGAACATTTTCAAGATTACCTCAAGAAGCCTTTTTGCCATTTTATTTGTTGGTTATTTCCAGTGCGGGTATTTTTGGTTCTTGGTGTCTCTGGAGATGCCATTCACAGCGGATTTCCTTGCCTCATGCCAGCATTCATATTTTGCCATCGTTAGGATGTATTTGGGCTGTCTGTCGGATTTTGGCTGGAGAGAAAGAGGCCTCACTTGTCCTTAGGTGACAAAACGATGGGAACGGAGCAAGGAGGGCTGCTTTGGTGGTGGTGGGAAAAGTTTGAAGGTCACTTGTGTGCAATGGGCGAGCACGGTGTGTGAAGGAGGCGTGGTTTGGGTTACAGGGTCTGATTTTTCCCCGACAGAATTCTTTGCCCTTTATGCGTTAGAAGTTTTTTGGAGGAGCAGGTGAGTGGATCAGAATGTTGTTCTTTTGCTTTTGCATTGGGACTGTGGGTTTGGATTTTGCTGCAGAGTTCCGGTTTGTGGAGGATCGCTTGGCTGTGGCTTCCTTGGAATCTCAGGGGCTTTTCTGAAATGCGCGGATGCTAGGGGCGGGTTTGAGTGAGCGGATGAGTTACAGTGCAGTGTGTTAGTGAGGCTGAGAGGTAGCTTGTGCGCAGAGACAAAAATGGCAGCGGCACTGGCGGCTGGCTTCAACGTCGTTCGCTTCTTTGACACCTGGGAGTGGGACGAGGTGGATGGGTCCACGTGGCTGCGCGAGACCAAGTGGGACAACCTCCGCGGCTTCGTTGCTGAGCAGCTGGTGGTGAAGGGCGACTACTGGTGGTGGGTGGAGGAGGTCTACGGGCAGGGTCGTCATGGGCCGCTGATGACGAAGACGGAGGAGCAGGGCATCAACGCCCACATGGATCGTGTAAGTTTATTTTTTTCAATGTTGTGATTTTGCCGCATGTTGTGTGAGTTTGAATTTGCCGCAGTGAATATCATTGCAGGTGGACAAGTGGGTCTTCGGATCGGGAGGGATTGGTGACTTTGTGTCGCACGAGGTGACGTGCTTCTGCAACGGGCTGGAGAGCAAGATTCTGAAGGACTACGTGAACGAGACGACGATGGAATGCCACGGGTCCATGAAGGTTTGCAATCTTTTCAATGCATATTGTGAATAGAGATTGACGAGAAGAATTTGCCGCAGACAAATGCTAATTAGAATTTAGATTGAGGTGCCGCGCCGTCCTCGCCCCGATGATCAGACTGTGCAGCAGCAGGTGGCAGTGCTGTTCGATCCCATCGCAGCGCCGCACGAGGTCTTCTTGACTGATGGGGCATAAGGAGATAATGGTTGTGTTGCTTTTGTAGGAGAAGCAGAACCCGATGCAGTGATGGCCAGACGTTTGATCTTCATTTTTTTTTCAGATCTTTTTCTTTTCAAATTCTCGGTTGACACTTTGTAGTGTTAGGTGATCTGATTTGCTACTTTGCTTCTTTTGGATTCTGTTCCTGTTATCAATTTTGAAGCATTTTATCATGTCAAGGTTTTCAACATCATTGACATCTGTCGTGTGGTTGTTTTTCTGGATTGATTGTCGGAGCGGATTCTTTGAAAAAGTATTTGTAAAAAATGTTCTAATGGGAATTTGCAAGGTTGTCTGAATAGTGTAATATTGCTGGAAAATTGAAGCGCAGTAAGTTGACAGTTATGGCCTCCTTTTGGGATGTTTTGGGTTAGTGGAGCATAGGCAGGGCTAGGAGTAGAGGTGGTTGCGTACATGGTTTTGGCTTTCAATGTCCCTGCCAGCCCTGGCCTCGTACATGCATTCCCGCCTTTATCTGATGGCGGGTTGTTGGTGCCTGCCTTGCAGTCCCGCCTTTGTTCGTATATGTCTTCCCAGCCACAACATTGCCGCCAGTTTTTTGTTGAGATCTTATCTCCTTCCCTCTGCTGAATTTTGCCGCAGATTTTTTTGCACAAAACAATGGCTTCACGATTACCAGTTTAAGGTCTCATTGCAATTCCTATTTCCACCAGCCTATGCTGGACTCGAAAATTCCTAATGGACATTGCATTCTGTGAAGAGCACAGCGCTCGGGACAAGGATTTCAGTTGTTTGGGCGGGCTGCCTAAATGTGGTATGCACAACATGGCCTACGGGCATGAGTGGAGATTTTTTGCAGTCAAAACAGGGCATAGTGTGCCCCGCCCTCCTCATTCCTTCTACTCGTTGTTCCCGTCTTGGAGTGGCATTGAAACTTTATAGGAAGGGGGGGGGGGGGGGTTAAAAGAGGCAGGGCTTGGGGTGAGGGGGGGTGGGTGGGCAACTTCCTGTCCAAATGGTGCGACCAGTGTCAACTGGTATTTCACTCCATTTTTTTCCGCGGAGTTTTATATTTTCCTTCTGCCATTAATTTCTCATCATTTGAAGGAATCTTCATTCATCAGTAATCAATGGACTGCTTTTTGATTTCCATGGAATAACCGCGGAAGAAGGGGGAAGAGAAGCGGGGCCTCTTTGAGGGAAAAGACAGACGCAGCTACCAGCGTCGACTCAATGCCTTCCAACACCTACAGCCCATTCGTCAGCAATATGGCCCAGCTTCTCATTCTCCAAGTCCAGCGCCTGGCCCCATCCAGCAAGCATCTATACCGTTGGCCCTTCCACTGGCGATGGCATTTTGTGTAAATAATGGAAGTCGTTTTGCCAGCAAGTATTCTTGGGTAAAAAGGTCGACACAATTTAGCTGTTTGCGTTTCTCTGGAATCATGGTTACGCTCAGCAATTCATAGCAATTGGTTTCATTACCTGTTTATTGGCTTAAATTTGTCCCACTGAATGCTTTTTGCAGGATGGAAGTGTCGCAAGGTTCATGAGGCCAGTATCGATCTCATGGGCAAAGAATAGTTTTTCGTTGCATGCTGAGTGCTGAGTCAAACTGGCATGAGGTTCATGGGGCCAACATATAACCATCGTCAGCTGTCATGGTTACCCTTTCTGCACTCTAGGAATTTGCCGCAGAGTATGCTATTTTTGTGCAAGAGAAAACTAGCGAATGTAAGAGTATCTTTGCAAATGACTCGTTTTTCCTCTCGGAATATGCCGCAGAGTATTTTGTCTCATAGTTCCTTAGGGATCTTATTCTGCTGTTTTTCCATTCATTCTGAATTGAAAGGATGGAGTCTCCAGATCAAACTACAGCTAAGGAATGTCCAGATCTAGCAGGTGAATCCAGGTAATGTCGGTATCAAAATGGCTTTGTAAAGATGTTGGAAAAAAATGATATTGAGTTTTTGGAAGTGGGGTCGGGAACTGGATGCCTGAGGCCGCTGTGCAAGATCAATGCCTGATAATTATGGCATTCAACAGAGGAGCTGGAGAATGCGCTGGAAAGCTACTTCCCTAGTCGTCGAACTTGTCGTGGCCACGTACTTTTCCTTTCTGTCATTTACTCTGTCAATTTACTGAGCTCTATTTTCTCTCCCAGGCTATGGCTCATGCTGGAGCTGATGGAAGGGCGTTTCATCGTCTGGCTCTCCAAGATTGCCTTGACGGCCGGCTGTCCACACCTCTGGCAGGTTATGGCATGGAAGGAAGGAAGTCTATGCGGTTTCCTTGCCTTGAGGTTGACGTAGCTTTGCACGTATTGCTTTTGGGTGGTTAAGTTAATGGAATTCTGTTGGACTATGAAGATCTGCGCAATGCTAATCGCGTAGTGCTAAAGCAGGGCCAGGGAAAGCTCTGATGTTTCACAGTTTTGATGTCCTATATATACGAGCTCCACTCCAGCCCCACTGGGGCTTCAGACCTCGGACGCAGGACCATTGCTTGGAAAGCGGGGGCACCTTTCCCCATGGGGACACCCGGCGGGCGTGTCCAAGGGGGATTCCTTCTTGGTGTCCCCATGGCAGGGCAAAAGGCAAGACCCACTCAGCAAGGCCCCCCCCCCCGACTTGTCCTGTGTCCAATGCCACCGGTCTGATGCCCCTCCTTTTGCACCTCAAACCGCCTGCCATTTTTTTAATAACTTAATTGTGAATTTGATTTGAAGGGAAGGAATCTCCAGATCTAAGTTCCGATGGGCAGATTGGGCGGAAATGGGCGGAGGCACCGATTCGCCAGGGTTTGGAGCTGAGCTCAAGGAATTCAACCCCGATGACCCCCAGTTTGTAATTTCAAAAGATTCATTAGTTAATTGAAGGCATTTTTCCTTATGCTAGTTACTCTTTGCCGCTCTCTTTGATATAATCATAGTAATGAGAAATATTTTATTTATAGTTGGGCATAATATTTTAAAATGTTCATTTTCCTGGATTGAATCGTTAAAAGCGCTGGCTGTATGTTTCCCAGGTAAAGCATGGCAGCAGCACGGCTATCTCCTTCAATTGCCTCGCTGAAGCTACTGGGAGGCCTACTGGAGTCGGGAAAGAAGCGAGGTCTGGAGGGACGGCCAGAATAATCTGCCATGATGGAGTTTGAGCTGGCCTCTGATTCGGAAATTGAAATGGACGATGAGGAGATATTTGATGTGGAAGCCATCATTGGGCGTCGACTCTTCAACGGAATCCTCCGTTGGCCTCACTTCCATCTTCCTCCTTCCCTTTCCCGTACTTTTGCACTAAGGTCCAATTGAGTTTTGGTGCCTAAGATTTGAGCTGTTAATGTCCAAATTTGTTGATTTCTAGGAAATGATGAGTGGAAATGAGTCATTCGAGTCATGAATGCGGAAGAAGTATTGGAGTCAGTCTACATTTCTCTCAGAGACTGGAGCAACTTCTTTGCAGATCAGCCAGCCGATCGCAGGTTTGAGCCGACTATCTCCTTTGATTTACTCCTCAACTCATTGGTTTCAGAGAAGACAGGGAGCTGCAAAGCTGTGGTCCACAACTCCTTTTACGACCATCTATTGGTCCATTTTCCTTTGATTTGCCTTTCATTGGCCCTACAATTGAAGACATCAATATTCACAATTGATACGCTAAATAATATCATTTAAGGAGCAGCGACACTGTCACATCACCTACTACAAAGGCTTGGCCAGCATGTGGTAGCCAGATGCCACCTGAGCCCAGATCGCCGATCCCGTTAAACCCCTTTCTTCGCACATCCTGTCCAACTCTTGTTCCCCGCAGGCTATTGCCAGCACCTGGCACAGAAAAAACCTGTCCCAAGAAAAGCTGGCCTGGGGAGAAGGACAGGCGCAGCTACCAGCGTCGACTGGAAGCCTTCGAACATCCTCGCCATCCACCAGCAATCTGGCCCAACCTCACATTCTCCAAGTCCAGTCCAGCGCCATCTGCCCAGCCCCTCCAGTACTTTGCCGGACAACCTGGGCGCTTCGACGTCATCTCTTGGACGAAGTCCAGGACTCCAACACCACCACCGCTTCATCTTCCGCCATACCGTTGGCTATTTAACATTCGCAAACAAACTTTTCTTAAGCCAATATAGTGTACAACCTTTTTTCGCTTAAAAATCACATCTCCTTTTTATTGGCCCGTTCAAATAAATGCACTTTTCTTAGTTTTACTCCTATTTGCTCAGATTTGCTTTTCCCATTTGACAATAAACCGCTTAGCGTGAAAAGCCAAATAATGTGAAACGATTTTAGGAAGAAGTCATAAAAGAAAGCTTACGCATCCCAGCAACTTTTTTCTCCCCATCAGTGATGGTTACGCTCAGCAAATCACACCAGTAAGTCCAAATGATTCTTCTGGTTGACTTTCTTCTCATTCTGGCAAATATTGCAGCAATTCACGTTGAATGGAAGGGCAGACGCATAGGATCTCCAGATCCATCATTTGGATTCTGGTTCATCTCCCTCTTTCCAGCTCCCTTCCACGGAAGACTGGGCGTTGTAGCTGGTGGAATTGGGCGCGGGAACTGGATGACGGAGGCTTAGGGCAATTTGATGCCACGGAAGGGCGGCGGTGGAGGGGCTTCATGAAGAGCTGAGTCGCTCAACATTCGTCTCACCTCCATCCACACCTGGAGCACCCGACAAGGAGGAGAGTTGCGCAAGCCATCTCGGCCTCCTCATTGTCTCTTTTGCTTCTCCCTCCTTTCTTTTCTTTCTCCTCCACCTGCGCAGGACCAGAAGACTAGCTACATCGGATTCACCATTGCCAGCAGTCCAGACTCCACTCTGTACGGAGGCTCTGGGCAAGCTGATGGCCACAGAAGGCTGGCAACCTACGGCAGAGCAGGAGAATGCGCTGGACAGCTATTCCCAAGCCGCCCGCTGTTTTTGATGAAGCTAGAGGCTGTACTGCTCCTCCTAAGCACATTCCTCCCGGTGAAGAAATGCTATTCCCACTTAACCGGCCCTTCTCCCTTCCAGTTAGCTCCTAGCTAGCGCTCAGCATCACCTCACCCCCTTTCCCTCTCTGCTACAAGAGCAAGAGGTTCTGCTTCTTCTCTCCACCCCCCCCCCCTCCCCTACACTGCTTTCCAGCAACTCCTTCCGCCACTCATCGCACTCACACGGCGAGCAAGAGCAGAGCGGACAAGTACCAGGCCTGACGAGGCAGGGAGTTACAGGAGCTGACCTTGCCGACCTACCCCCCCCACCGCCCCTCCCTTCATCTATTCCTTCGCCCTTCTTACTCCGCTTACACAAGCAAGCCCGATTCGCTCCTCATCTCTCCCACACAGTTTCACCCCACCCTCCCTCCCTCCCCTCCCCCCCCCCCCCCTCCCCCCCTTCCTCCTATTCTCTTATTCTTCTTCCCTTTCCAGTCTTATCTTTCAATCCTTCCCTTCCCTTCCCCCCTTCCTCTCCCCCCTCCCTCCGGGGGGGGTGGTTGTTGGGGGTGGGGGGGGGGGGGTGGGGGGGGTTTTTACGGTGAGGCGGTGGGCCTGTTTTTCTTGAGGATGTGCTTAGGGCACCTCTACTTATCAAACAGCGGCGTGGTTCGTTTCTTCTCCGTAGGTTGCCAGCCTTCTGTGGCCATCAGCTTGCCCAGAGCCTCCGTACAGAGTGGAGTCTGGACTGCTGGCAATGGTGAATCCGATGTAGCTGAGATCTTTCTGGTCCTGCGCCAGGTGGAGGTAGAAAGAAAAGAAAGGAGGGAGAAGCAAAAGAGACAATGAGGAGGCCGCAGATGGCTTTGCGCAATCTCTCCTCCTTGTCGCGGTAGCTCCAGTTGGCCATGTGGATGGAGGTGAGACGAATGTTGAGCGACTCCAGCTCTTCATGAAGCCCCTCCACCGCCGCCCTTCCGTGGCCATCAAATTGCCCTAAGCCTCCGTCATCCAGTTCCCGCGCCCAATTCCACCAGCTACAACGCCCCAGTTCTTCCGTGTGAAGGGAGCTGGAAAGAGGGAGATTGAACCAGAATCCAAATGATTGGATCTGGAGATTCCATATGCGTTCTGCCCTTCCATTCAACGTGAATTGCTGCAATATTTGCCAGAATGAGAAGAAAGTCAACCAGAAGAATTCATTTGGACTTACTGGTGTGATTTGCTGAGCGTAACCATCACTGATGGGGAGTAAAAAAGTTGCTGGGATGCGTAAGCCTTTCTTTTATGCACTTCTTCCTGACAAATCGTTTCACATTATTTGGCTTTTCACGCTAAGCGGTTTATTCGTCAAATGGGAAAAGCAAATCTGAGCAAATAGGAGTAAAACCTTAAGAAAAGTGCATTTATTTGAACGGGCCAATAAAAAGGAGATGTGATTTTTAAGCGAAAAAAGGTTGTACACTATATTGGCTTAAGAAAAGTTTGTTTGCGAATGTTAAATAGCCAACGGTATGGCGGAAGATGAAGTCCAAGGTGGTGGTGTTGGAGTCCTGGACTTCGTCCAAGCAGATGACGTCGAAGCCGCCCAGGTTGTCCGGCAAAGTACTGGAGGGGCTGGGCAGATGGCGCCATGGACTGGACTTGGAGAATGTGAGGTTGGGCCAGATTGCTGGTGGATTGGCTGAGGATGTTCGAAGGCTTCCAGTCGACGCTGGTAGCTGCGCCTGTCCTTCTCCCCAGGCCAGCTTTTCTTGAGACAGGTCTTTTCTGTGCCAGGTGCTGGCAATAGCCTGCGGGGGAACAGGAGTTGGACAGGATGTGCGAAGAAAGGGGTTTAATGGGATCGGCGATCTGGGCTCAGGTGGCATCTGGCTACCACATGCTGGCCAAGCCTTTGTAGTAGGTGATGTGGCAGTGTCGCTGCTCCTTAAATGATATTATTTAGCGTATCAATTGTGAATATTGATGTCTTCAATTGTAGGGCCAATGAAAGGCAAATCAAAGGAAAATGGACCAATAGATGGTCGTAAAAGGAGTTGTGGACCACAGCTTTGCAGCTCCCTGTCTTCTCTGAAACCAATGAGTTGAGGAGTAAATCAAAGGAGATAGTCGGCTCAAACCTGCGATCGGCTGGCTGATCTGCAAAGAAGTTGCTCCAGTCTCCGAGAGAAATGTAGACTGACTCCAATACTTCTTCTGCATTCATGACTCGAATGACTCATTTCCACTCATCATTTCCTAGAAATCAACAAATTTGGACATTAACAGCTCAAATCTTAGGCACCAAAACTCAATTGGACCTTAGTGCAAAAGTACGGGAAAGGGAAGGAGGAAGATGGAAGTGAGGCCAACGGAGGATGACGGAGCCATTTGTTGAGGTGCTGGAGGTTTCCGTTGAAGAGTCGACGCCCAATGATGGCTTCCACATCAAATATCTCCTCATCATCCATTTCAATTTCCGAATCAGAGGCCAGCTCAAACTCCATCATGGCAGATTATTCTGGCCGTCCCTCCAGACCTCGCTTCTTTCCCGACTCCAGTAGGCCTCCCAGTAGCTTCAGCGAGGCAATTGAAGGAGATAGCCGTGCTGCTGCCATGCTTTACCTGGGAAACATACAGCCAGCGCTTTTAACGATTCAATCCAGGAAAATGAACATTTTAAAATATTATGCCCAACTATAAATAAAATATTTCTCATTACTACGATTATATCAAAGAGAGCGGCAAAGAGTAACTAGCATAAGGAAAAATGCCTTCAATTAACTAATGAATCTTTTGAAATTACAAACTGGGGGTCATCGGGGTTGAATTCCTTGAGCTCAGCTCCAAACCCTGGCGAATCGGTGCCTCCGCCCATTTCCGCCCAATCTGCCCATCGGAACTTAGATCTGGAGATTCCTTCCCTTCAAATCAAATTCACAATTAAGTTATTAAAAAAATGGCAGGCGGTTTGAGGTGCAAAAGGAGGGGCATCAGACCGGTGGCATTGGACACAGGACAAGTCGGGGGGGGGGCCTTGCTGAGTGGGTCTTGCCTTTTGCCCTGCCATGGGGACACCAAGAAGGAATCCCCCTTGGACACGCCCGCCGGGTGTCCCCATGGGGAAAGGTGCCCCCGCTTTCCAAGCAATGGTCCTGCGTCCGAGGTCTGAAGCCCCAGTGGGGCTGGAGTGGAGCTCGTATATATAGGACATCAAAACTGTGAAACATCAGAGCTTTCCCTGGCCCTGCTTTAGCACTACGCGATTAGCATTGCGCAGATCTTCATAGTCCAACAGAATTCCATTAACTTAACCACCCAAAAGCAATACGTGCAAAGCTACGTCAACCTCAAGGCAAGGAAACCGCATAGACTTCCTTCCTTCCATGCCATAACCTGCCAGAGGTGTGGACAGCCAGCCGTCAAGGCAATCTTGGAGAGCCAGACGATGAAACGCCCTTCCATCAGCTCCAGCATGAGCCATAGCCTGGGAGAGAAAATAGAGCTCAGTAAATTGACAGAGTAAATGACAGAAAGGAAAAGTACGTGGCCACGACAAGTTCGACGACTAGGGAAGTAGCTTTCCAGCGCATTCTCCAGCTCCTCTGTTGAATGCCATAATTATCAGGCATTGATCTTGCACAGCGGCCTCAGGCATCCAGTTCCCGACCCCACTTCCAAAAACTCAATATCATTTTTTTCCAACATCTTTACAAAGCCATTTTGATACCGACATTACCTGGATTCACCTGCTAGATCTGGACATTCCTTAGCTGTAGTTTGATCTGGAGACTCCATCCTTTCAATTCAGAATGAATGGAAAAACAGCAGAATAAGATCCCTAAGGAACTATGAGACAAAATACTCTGCGGCATATTCCGAGAGGAAAAACGAGTCATTTGCAAAGATACTCTTACATTCGCTAGTTTTCTCTTGCACAAAAATAGCATACTCTGCGGCAAATTCCTAGAGTGCAGAAAGGGTAACCATGACAGCTGACGATGGTTATATGTTGGCCCCATGAACCTCATGCCAGTTTGACTCAGCACTCAGCATGCAACGAAAAACTATTCTTTGCCCATGAGATCGATACTGGCCTCATGAACCTTGCGACACTTCCATCCTGCAAAAAGCATTCAGTGGGACAAATTTAAGCCAATAAACAGGTAATGAAACCAATTGCTATGAATTGCTGAGCGTAACCATGATTCCAGAGAAACGCAAACAGCTAAATTGTGTCGACCTTTTTACCCAAGAATACTTGCTGGCAAAACGACTTCCATTATTTACACAAAATGCCATCGCCAGTGGAAGGGCCAACGGTATAGATGCTTGCTGGATGGGGCCAGGCGCTGGACTTGGAGAATGAGAAGCTGGGCCATATTGCTGACGAATGGGCTGTAGGTGTTGGAAGGCATTGAGTCGACGCTGGTAGCTGCGTCTGTCTTTTCCCTCAAAGAGGCCCCGCTTCTCTTCCCCCTTCTTCCGCGGTTATTCCATGGAAATCAAAAAGCAGTCCATTGATTACTGATGAATGAAGATTCCTTCAAATGATGAGAAATTAATGGCAGAAGGAAAATATAAAACTCCGCGGAAAAAAATGGAGTGAAATACCAGTTGACACTGGTCGCACCATTTGGACAGGAAGTTGCCCACCCACCCCCCCTCACCCCAAGCCCTGCCTCTTTTAACCCCCCGCCCCCCCCCCCTTCCTATAAAGTTTCAATGCCACTCCAAGACGGGAACAACAAGTAGAAGGAATGAGGAGGGCGGGGCACACTATGCCCTGTTTTGACTGCAAAAGATCTCCACTCATGCCCGTAGGCCATGTTGTGCATACCACATTTAGGCAGCCCGCCCAAACAACTGAAATCCTTGTCCCGAGCGCTGTGCTCTTCACAGAATGCAATGTCCATTAGGAATTTTCGAGTCCAGCATAGGCTGGTGGAAATAGGAATTGCAATGAGACCTTAAACTGGTAATCGTGAAGCCATTGTTTTGTGCAAAAAAATCTGCGGCAAAATTCAGCAGAGGGAAGGAGATAAGATCTCAACAAAAAACTGGCGGCAATGTTGTGGCTGGGAAGACATATACGAACAAAGGCAGGACCGCAAGGCAGGCACCAACAACCCGCCATCAGATAAAGGCAGGAATGCATGTACAAGGCCAGGGCTGGCAGGGACATTGAAAGCCAAAACCATGTACGCAACCACCTCTACTCCTAGCCCTGCCTATGCTCCACTAACCCAAAACATCCCAAAAGGAGGCCATAACTGTCAACTTACTGCGCTTCAATTTTCCAGCAATATTACACTATTCAGACAACCTTGCAAATTCCCATTAGAACATTTTTTACGAATACTTTTTCAAAGAATCCGCTCCGACAATCAATCCAGAAAAACAACCACACGACAGATGTCAATGATGTCGAAAACCTTGACATGATAAAATGCTTCAAAATTGATAACAGGAACAGAATCCAAAAGAAGCAAAGTAGCAAATCAGATCACCTAACACTACAAAGTGTCAACCGAGAATTCGAAAAGAAAAAGATCTGAAAAAAAATGAAGATCAAACGTCTGGCCATCACTGCATCGGGTTCTGCTTCTCCTACAAAAGCAACACAACCATTATCTCCTTATGCCCCATCAGTCAAGAAGACCTCGTGCGGCGCTGCGATGGGATCAAACAGCACTGCCACCTGCTGCTGCACAGTCTGATCATCGGGGCGAGGACGGCGCGGCACCTCAATCTAAATTCTAATTAGCATTTGTCTGCGGCAAATTCTTCTCGTCAATCTCTATTCACAATATGCATTGAAAAGATTGCAAACCTTCATGGACCCGTGGCATTCCATCGTCGTCTCATTCACGTAGTCCTTCAGAATCTTGCTCTCCAGCCCGTTGCAGAAGCACGTCACCTCGTGCGACACAAAGTCACCAATCCCTCCCGATCCGAAGACCCACTTGTCCACCTGCAATGATATTCACTGCGGCAAATTCAAACTCACACAACATGCGGCAAAATCACAACATTGAAAAAAATAAACTTACACGATCCATGTGGGCGTTGATGCCCTGCTCCTCCGTCTTCGTCGTCAGCGGCCCATGACGACCCTGCCCGTAGACCTCCTCCACCCGCCACCAGTAGTCGCCCTTCACCACCAGCTGCTCAGCAACGAAGCCGCGGAGGTTGTCCCACTTGGTCTCGCGCAGCCACATGGACCCATCCACCTTGTCCCACTCCCAGGTGTCAAAGAAGCGAATGACGTTGAAGCCAGCCGCCAGTGCCACTGCCATTTTTGTCTCTGCGCACAAGCTACCTCTCAGCCTCACTAACACACTGCACTGTAACTCATCCGCTCACTCAAACCCGCCCCTAGCATCCGCGCATTTCAGAAAAGCCCCTGAGATTCCAAGGAAGCCACAGCCAAGCGATCCTCCACAAACCGGAACTCTGCAGCAAAATCCAAACCCACAGTCCCAATGCAAAAGCAAAAGAACAACATTCTGATCCACTCACCTGCTCCTCCAAAAAACTTCTAACGCATAAAGGGCAAAGAATTCTGTCGGGGAAAAATCAGACCCTGTAACCCAAACCACGCCTCCTTCACACACCGTGCTCGCCCATTGCACACAAGTGACCTTCAAACTTTTCCCACCACCACCAAAGCAGCCCTCCTTGCTCCGTTCCCATCGTTTTGTCACCTAAGGACAAGTGAGGCCTCTTTCTCTCCAGCCAAAATCCGACAGACAGCCCAAATACATCCTAACGATGGCAAAATATGAATGCTGGCATGAGGCAAGGAAATCCGCTGTGAATGGCATCTCCAGAGACACCAAGAACCAAAAATACCCGCACTGGAAATAACCAACAAATAAAATGGCAAAAAGGCTTCTTGAGGTAATCTTGAAAATGTTCAATGCGACGACTCTGCTTCTCACTCATCCCTGCAGCTAATGGTCATGCAACAAAATAAAATCATAGATGCAAAAGAATACTGAGGCGGATCGAGTCCAAGGCGTTCCAGGATTTGAGCATTGCGGAGTTCAAGCGCCTTCTTCTGTTCCGCGAAGAGCTGGCGATCGGACTTCAACGGAGGGGATGCGGCCTCAAATTTCCAATCGTTGAAACCAACAAACTCTGCGGCAAATTCCGAGCAGCCCATAAACCTTGGGAGTGTGCGGAGACGAGGTGCTGTAGTAGCCTCCACGGCCGTAGCGAACGTTGTAGGCCTCCCGCTCCTTCGGCACAACGCCAGGCGGCACCTAGAACTAATGCATGGTCACAAACAATCAAATAGTCACACCAACAAACAGAAAAATGGACAGAGCGCCCATGCCCAGACTTGTTGATCGAAGGAGGCTTGAGGATGCTTTTCCCAGCCACCGACGCAGGCCGACAGTGCACCTTCTCCTTCTCCGCATCTTCACCAGCTACCCAAGATGCCCGCCGCTTCCGCTAAATTACAATCACAAACACTGCGGCAAAACGACTCAAAAACTAAAGCGAATATAAAAAAAACAGTTTGCTGAGCTGAAACGCTGGGAAGATTGACAGGCGACTGAGCCATTGCCCCGAGAATACTGGCCACTTCGGCATCATCCTCAACAAGCGTTCAATTACAAACACATATTCACAACTCAAAATGGCCTTGTTCATTGCTAACAACAACTAGAAATCTCTGCAGCAAAATTAAATAAACCAACACAATAAGTACACAAACCTGCTCCGACGGCTGAACCTCAGCGGCAACTTCGGGAAGGGAGCGGAGGCTGGGAAGCGTGGAAGAGGATGGGGAAGCCTGACTTGCCAACTCAGCCATAATGGAGGCCACCTCGTGCTCAACCTACAACTTTCTCAGCCTCAACAAAACAGGCTAGGCGTCGAAATGAAAAACCAGGCTATGGTCGCCCATCCCAGTCGCACTGACGTCGAGCTCCTCGGCGATGGGATCCACAGGGGACGGCTGGGTCGCGGAGCTGGCGATGATCTCATTGCTCCGTCCTCCGATCTCCTCAATGCGCAGTCCATGCACCACCACTGGGGCGTTCTTGCTCTGAAAATACCCAATTTACACACAATCTCTGCGGCAAAATCAAACACCTGCACCTGGCCCTGGCGCTGGCGAACGATGGAGTCGACGACTTCGGAGGGTCCCCTGACCAGAGGCTGCGAACTGATCGATGCTCCCTCAGCAACAGCGTCCAAGCCCTGCAATTGAAGCAATCGCATCTCACAAATTCTGCGGCAAATTCCACAACCTGCTCTTGAATGTCGCTCGGACAGAGAACTAGGAGGCTGGGCTGAGCACTCTGAGCAGAGGCCACTTCACAAACGACACCTTCTCGATCTTCTCCAGAAGCCAGCTCCTACAATCGAGATCTACCATGAGCAAACACTGCGGCAAAATCAGAAAGCTTCTCTACGCGAAAACTGCTGTTGATGATGCCCTCGAGAGCTTGACCAATGCTGCTTGCGGTGCCCAGAGCCGAACCATCCCCACCAACCTCCGGAGCCCCAATTTCCTCCTACAACATACACCATTTACACAATAGTTGAGTAGTTAGAAGTTAGTTAGTTAGTTAGTACTAGATTACACAATAGTTGATAAACGCTGCTCAAAAGTTGTTGCAAAACATTCGCACAACACCCAAAACACAGCATGCCCACCCCAGCTGCTGCCAGCTCTTCGCTGAGAGATCGATGGATGAAGTTGGGCTCGGGAGATCTGTCAAAGAAATCGTAGCCAAGACTGAGCTCGACCTCCTCCACCTTGACACCAAAACTCTGCGGCAAAATTACTGCAAGCAAACAACCACCAACCTCTTCGCTCGGCATGCCGTGAGGAAGAAATGGAGCGTCGTCAAAAGGGAGGAAGGGATCACGCCAGGGAGGACCGCCGCCAAAGAGTTGTGCGCGAATCTGCTGAAAATCGCCAAAACTACATTACTCTTCCACAAGCCATCCTTCAAACATACCTCGCCGCACTCATTAGCGACACGACCGCCCAGCTCTTCCACGTCCACATTCTCCTAAGACAACACAACAACAATCACGCTCAACCATGCATCAGTCCATGCACATGCACATACATGTGAACTCATTCATACAGTACTGTGGCAAAGAATATAAGTGGAGTAAATCACCGCCTTCCTCTATGTGGTTCTGGTGAGCAGCCACGCCCATGCCCTCACCGCCGCCCCCCCCCTCCTCTGCCGCTCCTTCTCCTCCGCCGCTCAGCCTCGAAGACGTCGCTGTCCAGAACTTCAGCCTGCTTGGCGCGCTTCCGACGCTGCTTTCCCGCTCCAGCAGCCTTCGCAGGCTTCTTGGCCCCGGAACTTGGTCGGCTTAGGCACAGATCCTCCCTCCACTTCCCCCTCATCGTCGTGCGGGAAGTAGTCGTACTCGTCACCTTCCTCATCGAACATCTCGCACTTCAATCAAGCAACTACCCTCCTACTGGTAAACATGAAGCCTACACAAAGTGAACCTCCGCCTTGGGATTGTACTCTTGCTGGGTGTTGTAGCTCCACGTCTCCAGGAAGCCGAGGTTGTCGTCGCGACACTTGTCTTGAAGGACTTGCAGATGACACGCCGCTTCAATCAAGGCCTTCTGACGCGCCCTGCACCAGGCTAATGCACGGCACCGCCTGATCTTGGCAGCGCTGGAGATGTTGGTCTCAGGGATGCTGCTCTAGCAAACCCCATCATACTCTGCGGCAAAATCATATAAAGCCTTCAGCAAAGCTACATGGGAGGCGCCGCTGCTGGAAGCCGCACTCGGCCAACGCTGCCGATCGCCTTCCACCGGACCGCCAACACCGCCGCCAGACA
>JASANA010010086.1:0-12150 GCA_030248095.1 Ptycholaimellus sp. GST1_10
CAGGGTGGAGTACATGGCGGCGGTTTCGGTGGCAGGGGAGCAGAGCCGTTTTGGATTCGCCCTCCCCACTCCCTTCCAGAACCCCTCCAACGGCCGCTACAACTGGTTCCTCTTTACTTAATCTTTTTATGCACTTGGACAGAGCTGGCCACCTCAAAGTCTTTCAAGCTGTTGCTGGCCCCACTTTTTTGTCGGGAAATTGGGTTAATAAAGCAAGTAGCATTTGACGTGAAATCGGCAAGGTTAGAAATGGCCTGAGCCTATTGCTAGATTAGATGCAACATTTATTTTGGGAAATCATATGCACAGGGCTCGCTCTCTGGGAATAAAGATGCCGTGAGGTGAGCAACTCCTGACCTTTTACTGAGCAAGGCATAAAAGTATTTAAAGGTGCTCCATAGACGTGGGACCTTGGCACATCTTTGTCGCAGCCATCTGATTTCAGTCACGCCAGATTACCAGCTGATACTCACCTCTACCTTACATCTATTCTCAACTGCTCTCCTCAAATTCAGGCATATTTCTCCTTCTCTCGGAATTGAATTGATCTTTATTTTTCTTTCCTAATACGCATGAGAGCATATCATTTCTTTGACGGGAAATAGCATAGTCTGGAGCCAATCTTCATTCATTTATCTAACATAATTCTGGGTTCCCTCCGAGGGTGCCCATTTCGCAAATATTGTTTGGGGCAGAAAAAAGAAGCGCATCCACACACATTGCCTATGATTCAGCTGCATCGTGAAGGCTGTCTGAGATTGCCTGCCCCCTGTCCATTTGGCATGCCAGACACACCTTCAATCACACCACCCCTCCGCCATCCCTGCGCATCCCATTTCAGCTTCTTTTGACCGAAAAGACAGGGGAGCATGGGAGTGAGGCTGAGCATCTGGCTGGCCTTGGCCGGATTGGCAGCTGGCCTTCGCGGTGGAGCTGCGGCGGAAGATGGGGCGGAAGAATCCCGCGCCCGTCTCATCGCCGACTTCAAGCAGCGCATCCTGGCTGCTCTCGCTCTGTTTCTCCCTCTTTCTGCCACTCGTCATTTTCCTATGCTAAGCTTTGGATTGCTTCAGACGCAAGGAGCAGCCAAATGCAACGCGCGGCAACACTTCTAAACCGCCAACGGCTCACAAACGCTTCCAGTGGCAGCGTGAGATTCCCATGGCCTATCCGATTTATTGAGTTCTCATTTATGTTGCCACGAAGTTTTGCATGTTGCATGTTACTATTCGCATGTTGCCGATTCATCATCCTTTTCATTTGCGTCAATATCCACAATATTTAAAGCTGTAGTGTGACTTCCAATAGAATGTCCTCTCCTCACTGGCAGACGCAATAAAGCCTAAGAAGAAAAAGCAGTGGAGAAGGCATGAAGCTGGGATGTCAGGGCTGGGTAGGAGTTGTGGAGGTGTCAGGGCAGTTCCTCCTCCTCCTCCTCCTCATCAGGAGGCAAGAGTTGGTAGACAGGCTGTGATTGGCCAGCTCCTCTTCATCTGGCGGCGGGAGGAGTGGGGATTCGGCGCCCTCCTCCGCCTTCCGCTCGTAGGGCGGCCTCGGGGGATGGCTGGGCTGCTGGGCCCTGGCCCGAGACTCGAGGCCCGCTCCCGTTCTCTCCTTGCACCTTCCCGCCTGCCTGGATCTGCAGTTCGGGGCATCGCTGAGGGGCGGGGCTGGAGCAGCAGGAGGGGAGGATGCTACCCTCTGGTGAAGCCATTGAGGGTGGCGAGCCTCCCAGTCGGCGGCGTCCCGGATGGCAGCCCGAAGCTCCCTCTCAGCCCGCCCCATGGCCTCGTCGGCGGCCAGAACGTTGCGTCCGCTCACCCCGTGCAGCCCGCTCACCAGTTGCTGCACCATCCTTCCACTGCTCAACTGAGGGAGGATAAGGAGAGGGGTGAACGTGGAGCTGGTGGGGTATGAGGTGCAGGTTGACGGGGAGGAGGCGAAGATGCGGCGGTAGGGGCTGTGAAGAGGCGTGGTGCTCCAGCTGCAGCCAGTGGTAGGAGGCTGGGGGCTGGGCCAGTGGCGGCGGTCCCTGTGCCGTCATCTCCTCTTGCACCTTTCTGCACAACTCTTCCTCTTCTCTTGGTGGAGGGGGGGGGGGAGATGGAGGGGTGCCTGAAGAAGTAGGTGAAGCATGGTGGGGAGCATGTCGGGGCCCAGTGGCGTAGGTTAGAGGAGGCGCTGGCCTTGGGAGACGCGAATGAGGCCGAAGGGCTGAGGAGGAGGGACGAGGCGTCGGCCTGGGCCAGGGCGGAGTAGTACCAGGCGTCCGGCGGCTGCCCCGAGACTGCGCCAGCTCCCACTCGTCCACCAGCACCTAACCACAACAACCCCTCACTCTCAGCCAGGGACAGGGGGAAGAGGAGTGAAACATGACAGTTGCCCCGGTGCTTGAGGAAGGTGGCGAGGGCAAAGGCAAGGCGGCGGTGGAGCGGATGATCGTCGGCGTAGAAGAGGAGGACCTTGGGGCGGGTGGAGAGCTGGATGACGCGAGGACTGCGCCGCTCTCGCCGTGTTTCCCGACCATACACTGCAAATACGTTTCCCGACCATACATGGTTGGCAGAGAGAGAGAGAGAGAGAGAGAGAGAAGTTGGGAGGGAAACCAGAGCAGACGACGAAGAGGAGGAGGAGAACGACGATGATGCCGAGAGCGGTGAGCACCAGTGGAATGGCGTTGAAGAAGAGTGGAGGCGGTCGCACATCCTCTCCTACCTGCACCACCAGACCCCTGTTTCCAGCCTCCCTCTCATGCTATTTTGTCTACCATTCTGTCTTTCTGCAGTTCGAAGAGAAGCGAAAGAGATTTCGCCTGTCGCTGCTCGCTGAGTGACGCCTGAGGAAACATCGGCAAGAACTCCGCAACATATCGACCCTAAAACTGATCCTACCCCTCTTTAGGTTTTGGCAGAAATGATGAATAACCTTGGGGAAGTGCTCGGTGAGCTTGACGCCAGTTTCGCCGGATGGGATCTGGAGGGATTTGCGGTGCTCTCGTTTGCCGTCGGCAAAGACTCTGGACAGCTGGATGCTCATCTGGAAAGGAAGAAGCATGAGTGGGAGATGTAGATGGGAGTGAGGCATACAGTGGCGTTGAAATGCGGAGGTGGGGGCGTGAAGCGGAGCCAGAGGGCGCCGAGGATTGAGACGTCCACAAAGACGGTGGGAAGCCAGTGGACGGGCGATTCCACGGCCTCCGCCAGACTGCTCGGCTCTGCCAGCTTCATGTAGTAGCGGTTTTCACCTCAACTCTCATTCACTACTCTTCTTGCCCCCTGTTCCTTTCGATTTCTTTGAGGAAACCTTTTGACGCCGTCGGAGTAGAGGCTGAGGTTGAGAGCAATCTGGCCAGCATAGTGGAGCTGGAAGCAGTCGTAGGAGAAGGTGGCGGGGAAGATCGGCCTCTCCTCCTCCTACGGCGGCGGCCACTGGAAACAGCGGACATGGCCAATGACTCAGGCTTATTCCTCAATCATCCATTTCACCCCTCAGTATAACCCTGGTGGAAAAGGGAAGGAGGAAGGTGGTACTGGGACTTGCTCCCGAGCAAGCAGTAGTCGGTATCGTGGAATGCGCATTCAAGGCGGAGTTTGAGGGCGTCGGGTAGCCAGGAGCGATTGGCGGAGCCCCTGCCACACCACTGTCGCCCTCAGCTTCACGCCCGTCCTATACACCCAATGCCCGGCTTTCAACCGCTTCCAAGGCATCATAATGAAAGGTCCAAATGAAAATCAGCCGTTTAAGAAAGAGAAAACGAGGCTGAATTAGAATAAGTAGATGAAACCGTGAGAAGCCTTGGACAAAATGAGCGGGGAAATTGGCGGGATGGAAAAGAAGGAGGCGCTCTTCGCAGGCTGGCACTGCGAGATGGCTTACATTCTCTCCGCCCAATGCTTCCACACAGCAATCCGTTCGCCGCTCTACTTCACACCTTAAAGTACATCATTGATTTTCCTGGACAAGAGCAGAAAAATTCAATTAAATAGATATCCTTAGTTTTATTTTTATTTTCTTGTAAAACTTGTGGCTTCAAAATTCAAAATAAACTTTTCGGCTTATTTTTGAGATGTTGTAAACAGGCAAAAATCTCAATAGACCTTGGAAAGATTTTGATTAGGAGAGTAATTAAAATTAATATTTGCTGAGTTCATTTTCATTTTAAAAAAGCATTATTGCAGGATTGTTTAACCCCCCCCCCCTCTATAGGGGGCCACATACGGATGTGCCCCCTCTGCGTATAGACGTGCACCCTCCAAATCCGGTGTCACGACGTTTTATCACCGCGACGTTTCATCACCGCAACGTTTCATCAAAACGACGTTTCATCACCGCGACGTTTCATCGCCGCGACACTTCATCAAAACAACATTAGTGGCGACATTTTCATCACAAGCCCTCTTCCACTTTGAATCACTCCAGAACTCCATTTGAATCCATATTGATATCAAAATTTTTCACATTTTTGTAAAATTTGTAAAGTGTCACAGTTTCCACTTTTTTTATTGTCAAAATTTAGCTAATTTTTGTGTGATTTCGGGAACTGTAGCAATTGCCACTTGTCAATGTCAAAATTCCCAGGAAAGTTTTTGAAATTTAGCTAATATTTGGTAAAACTGGGAACTGCGTCAGTTGCCACTTGTCAATGTCAAAATTCCAAGGAAAATTTTTTGAAATTTAGCTAATATTGGGTAAAATTTCGGAACTGTGACAGTTGCCACTTGTCAATGTCAAAATTCCCAGGGAAATTTTCGAAATTTAGATAATTTTCGGTGGAATTCCGGAACTGTTACAGTTGCCACTTGTCAATCCAAGAAAAATTTATCAAAATTGGAAAAATTAATCACAAAATTCCCAGGAAATAATCAATGGAATTCTGGGCAGTGTTTCTGAAGGGGGTTTGGTGATGAAACGTCGCGGTGATGAAACGTCGTTTTGATGAAATGTCGCAGTGATGAAACGCTCGCGCAATGAAACGTCGTTTTGTGAAACGTCGCGGTGATGAAACGTCAGCAGTGATGAGACGTCGTGGAACCCGAATCCGCACCCCCCTTCCACATCCAAATGTGTGATGTTCGAAAATTTTTACAACGTTGATCAGGTCAAGAACCTTCGAAAAGGGCAAAAAATGAGGAAAGATCCGTAAGTCATCCCCCTTTAAGCCAGTACCAGGTCGCCGGGAATGCGGAGGCATCTCCTAGGCGCAGGATTAGCGATGGTTGGGGGACGCCCCTGACTAGCCGAATCGGCAAGAAGGTGTCAACTACACGTGATTTATGGGGCTAGAAAAACACTAAGCTTCAGGCGCGTCTTGATACAAACCCACAGGTCTGTGTCTGACCCCAATTGGCAAGAGCCACACAGAGTCGTGTCAACACGCTCCTAGTTATAGGTTTTTTTCTAGCCCACGTCTAAAGGGAAAACAGGTTGAAAAAGGCGTCTGTTTACGTCTTAAACTAAGTTTTTTGTAGGGTACTTTTGAGGACTTGTTTTAGTTTTAAAATATGAGGTCAACGTTGAACAAAGAATATGGTAAAATTGTAAAAGCGGTCATGGGAAGTGTGGAGCTTGTGTAGGTGGCTACAAAGTTTGTGGAAAATAGGGAAGTGATTGAGAATGGCTAGGTAGTTTTTCCCACTGTTTCAAAGCATGAGTGGCATGGAATTTCCAAACAATGGAATAAAATTTTCTTATACTAAACCACAGCCTATGATAAATGTCTTCTTTCTTTTGTTTTTCTTCCGTAAAGAAAGGGGAACAAAAGAGAACAGCATGTAAGGTGCTCTATTAGTTGAAAAGAGAGGAGGATGGCGTGTTAGCGGCCAAAGATGATCTGCTTCCAGTAGGGCATGGAGAGAGGCGAGGAAGGCCCCGCGCCCGGCCCCAGCTTCCGCAGTCGTCAGAACCAGTAGGGCAAAGGACAGGTCAGTGGGGGAGGCGGAGGCAAGCCGCAGTAACACAGTAAAACAGTAAAAACGATAGAGTAAAAAAGACATAATAAAATAAACGACATAATAAAAAAGTAACATAATAAACGACCCAGTTAAAAAGACAGCATGACACAGTAAAAAAGACAGATGTATCATAGGCTGTTTTCTTACAGCCTATGATACATACTTACTGTGTCAGTGTGTACTTTTAAACTGTGTACGGCTGAATTAGTACTTTTTTATAATGTCGTTTATTTTATTATGTTATTTTTACTCTATCGTTTTTTTACTGTTTTACTGTGTTACTGCACTGTGGTGCCCCTACTGGTTCTGACGACTGGGCTGGGCGGAGCGCGAGGCCTTCCTAACTGCTCACTACCTACTGGAAGCAGTTTGGCTCACTAACACGCCATCCCTCCTCTCTTCAACTAATAGAGCACCTTTACATGCTGTTCTCTTTTGTTCCCCCTTTCTTTACGGAAGAAGAACGAAAAGAAGACATTTATGAGTAGTGACTGGGAAGGCTGTGAGTTTATTCCATTGTTTGGAAATTCCCATCCCCCACTCATGCTTTGAAGCAGTAGGAAAAGCTACCTAGCCATTCTCAATCACTTCCCCTATTTTCAGCAAACTTTGTAGCCTACACAACTCCACTTCCCATAGTTTTCAACGTTGACCTCATATTTTAAAACTAAAAACATGTTCCAAAAACTTTCCCTACGAAAAACTTAGTTTAACATTAGACAGACGCCTTTTTGTTATTTTTAAATTAAAACCTAAGCTTGGAGCATGTTGACACGACACTGTGAGATGGCTCTTGCCGAATTGATTAGGGACTAACCTGTGGGTTTGTGTCAACACGCTTCTAGCTTAGTGTCTCAGCCCCATTAACCACGTGTCTGACACCTTTCTTGCCGAAACTCGGCTACAGTGGTTGTTCCACATGCGCGAGATGTAGGCAGAGGGAGAGGTGGGTCCCCGCGCGGCGGCTAAGGGAGACTACGGATCGCTAATCCTGGCCAAGGTAAGATGGCCCCGGTTCCCGTGATCTGGTCTGGCTTAGGGATGACTTACGGATCTTTTCCTCAATTTTTTGCCCTTTTTTATTAATGGTTTTAAACGTGTCTAATGTTGAGACCTGATTCCTATGTCTAAAATTTTTGAACATCACATTTGGATGTGGAAGATTTGGGTTCCATCGACGTGGAAGGGGGGGTTCGGATTGCGTCCGGCGAGCGTTTCATCACCGCGACGTTTCATCACGAAACGACGTTTCATCACCGCGACGTTTCATCACTGCGACATTTCATCAAAACGACGTTTCATCACCGCGACGTTTCATCACAAGCCCCTCCAGAAACACTGCCCAGAATTCCATTGATTATTTCCTGGGATTTTGTGATTAATTTTTCCAATTTTGATAAATTTTTCTTGGGAATTGACAAGTGGCAACTGTAACAGTTCCGGAATTCCACCGAAAATTATCTAAATTTCGAAAATTTCCCTGGGAATTTTGACATTGACAAGTGGCAACTGTCACAGTTCCGAAATTTTACCCAATATTAGCTAAATTTCAAAAAAATTTTCCTTGGAATTTTGACATTGACAAGTGGCAACTGACGCAGTTCCGAAATTTTACCTAATATTAGCTAAATTTCAAAAACTTTCCTGGGAATTTTGACATTGACAAGTGGCAATTGTCACAGTTCCCGAAATCACCACACAAAAATTAGCTAAATTTTGACGATAAATAAAGTGGCAACTGCTACAGTTTAGAAATTCCACAAAAATGTGAAAATATCTTGATATCAATATGGATTCAAATGGAGTTCTGGAGTGATTGAAAAAGAGCAAACCCCTTTTAAGGGGGGAGGGCGAGGAGACGAACGGCGCGGAAACGAAACGTCGTTGGATGAGCGGCGGGAACGAAACGGCGGAAATGTCGTTTTGATGAAATCGTTGCATGTTGATGAAACGTTGCGGTGATGAAACGCGCGACACCGGGAGGGGGCGCGCGGGGGCCCCCGGCCCCTGATAGAGGGGGGGGGGGGGGGTTAAACAATCCTGCAATAATGCTTTTTTAAAATGAAAATGAACTCAGCAAATATTAATTTTAATTACTCTCCTAATCAAAATCTTTCCAAGGTCCTATTGAGATTTTTGCCTGTTTACAATATTTAAAAATAAGCCGAAAAGTTTATTTTGAGTTTTGAATGCACAAGTTTTACAAGAAAATAAAAATAAAACTAAGGAGATTGATTTAATTTAATTTTTCTGCTCTTGTCCAGGAAAATCAATGATGTACTTTAAGGTGTGAAGTAGAGCGGCGAACGGATTGCTGTGTGGAAGCATTGGGCGGAGAGAATGAAAGCCATCTCGCAGTGCCAGCCTGCGAAGAGCGCCTCCTTCTTTTCCATCCCGCCAATTTCCCCGCTCATTTTGTCCAAGGCTTCTCACGGTTTCATCTACTTATTCTAATTCAGCCTCGTTTTCTCTTTCTTAAACGGCTGATTTTCATTTGGACCTTTCATTATGATGCCTTGGAAGTGGTTGAAAGCCGGGCATTGGGTGTATAGGACGGGCGTGAAGCTGAGGGCGACAGTGGGTGGGGCAGGGGGCTCCGCCAATCGCTCCTGGCTACCCGACGCCCTCAAACTCCGCCTTGAATGCGCATTCCACGATACCGACTACTGCTTGCTCGGGAGCAAGTCCCAGTACCACCTTCCTCCTTCCCTTTTCCACCAGGGTTATACTGAGTGAATGGATGATTGAGGAATAACCTGAGTCATTGGCCATGTCGGCTGTTCCAGTGGCCGCGGCCGGAGGAGGAGGTGAGGCCGATCTTCCCCGCCACCTTCTCCTACGACTGCTTCCAGCTCCACCATGCTGGCCAGATTGCTCTCAACCTCAGCCTCTACTCCGACGGCGTCAAAAGGTTCCCTCAAAGTAATCGAAGGAAAGAGGGGGCAAGAAGAGTAGTGAATGAGAGTTGAGGTGCGAAAACCGCTACTACATGAAGCTGGCAGAGCCGAGCAGTCTGGCGGAGGCCGTGGAATCGCCCGTCCACTGGCTTCCCACCGTCTTTGTGGACGTCTCAATCCTCGGCGCCCTCTGGCTCCGCTTCACGCCCCCACCTCCGCATTTCAACGCCACTGTATGCCTCACTCCCATCTACATCTCCCACTCATGCTTCTTCCTTTCCAGATGAGCATCCAGCTGTCCAGAGTCTTTGCCGACGGCAAACGAGAGCACCGCAAATCCCTCCAGATCCCATCCGGCGAAACTGGCGTCAAGCTCACCGAGCACTTCCCCAAGGTTGTTCATCATTTCTGCCAAAACCTAAAGATAGGATGAGTTTTAGGGTCGATATGTTGCGGAGTTCTTGCCGATGTTTCCTCAGGCGTCACTCAGCGAGCAGCGACAGGCGAAATCTCTTTCGCTTCTCTTCGAACTGCAGAAAGACAGAATGGTAGACAAAATAGCATGAGAGGGAGGCTGGAAACAGGGGTCTGGTGGTGCAGGTAGGAGAGGATGTGCGACCGCCTCCACTCTTCTTCAACGCCATTCCACTGGTGCTCACCGCTCTCGGCATCATCGTCGTTCTCCTCCTCCTCTTCGTCGTCTGCTCTGGTTTCCCTCCCAACTTCTCTCTCTCTCTCTCTCTCTCTCTCTGCCAACCATGTATGGTCGGGAAACGTATTTGCAGTGTATGGTCGGGAAACACGGCGAGAGCGGCGCAGTCCTCGCGTCATCCAGCTCTCCACCCGCCCCAAGGTCCTCCTCCTCTACGCCGACGATCATCCGCTCCACCGCCGCCTTGTCCTTGCCCTCGCCACCTTCCTCAAGCACCGGGCCAACTGTCATGTTTCACTCCTCTTCCTCCTGTCCCTGGCTGAGAGTGAGGGGTTGTTGTGGTTAGGTGCTGGTGGACGAGTGGGAGCTGGCGGTGTCGGGGCAGGCGCCGGACGCCTGGTACTACTCCGCCCTGGCCCAGGCCGACGCCTTCGTCCTCCTCCTCAGCCCCGGCCTCATTCGCGTCTCCCAAGGCCAGCGCCTCCTCAACCTACGCCACTGGGTCGACATGCTCCCCCCCATGCTTCACCTACTTCTTCAGGCACCCCTTCATCTTCCCCCCCCCCCCTCCACCCAGAGAAGAGGAAGAGTTGTGCAGAAGGTGCAAGAGGAGATGACGGCACAGGGACCGCCGCCACTGGCCCAGCCCCTAGCCTCCTACCACTGGCTGCAGCTGGAGCACCACGCCTCTTCACAGCCCCTACCGCCGCATCTTCGCCTCCTCCCCGTCAACCTCCACCTCATACCCCACCAGCTCCACGTTCACCCCTCTTCTCATCCTCCCTCAGTTGAGCAGTGGAAGGAATGGTGCAGCAACTGGTGAGCGGGCTGCAGGGGGTGAGCGGACGCAACGTTCTGGCCGCCGACGAGGCCATGGGGCGGGCTGAGAGGAAGCTTCGGGCTGCCATCCAGGACGCCGCCGACTGGGAGGCTCGCCACCCTCAATGGCTCCACCAGAGGGTAGCATCCTCCCCTCCTGCTGCTCCAGCCCCGCCCCTCAGCGATGCCCCCAACTGCAGATCCAGGCAGGCGGGAAGGTGCAAAACGGGAGCGGGCCTCGAGTCTCGGTCCAGGGCCCAGCAGCCCAGCCATCCCCCGAGGCCGCCTACGAGCGGAAGGCGGAGGAGGGCGCCGAATTTCCACTCCTCCCGCCGCCAGATGAAGAGGAGCTGGCCCAATCACAGCCTGTCTACCAACTCTTGCCTCCTGATGAGGAGGAGGAGGAGGAGGAGGAACTGCCCTGACACCTCCACAACTCCTACCCAGCCCTGACATCCCAGCTTCATGCCTTCTCCACTGCTTTTTCTTCTTAGGCTTTATTGCGTCTGCCAGTGAGGAGAGGACATTCTATTGGAAGTCACACTACAGCTTTGAATATTGTGGATATTGACGCAAATCAAAAGTATGATGAATCAGCAACATACGAATAGCAACATGCAACATGCAAAACTTCGTGGCAACATAAATGAGACTCAATAAATCGGATAGGCCATGGGAATCTCACGCTGCCACTGGAAGCGTTTGTGAGCCGTTGGCGGTTTTAGCAGAGCGTTGCCGCGCGTTGCATTTGGCTGCTCCTTGCGTCTGAAGCAATCCAAAGCTTAGCATAGGAAAATGACGAGTGGCAGAAAGAGGGAGAAACAGAGCGAGAGCAGCCAGGATGCGCTGCTTGAAGTCGGCGATGAGACGGGCGCGGGATTCTTCCGCCCCATCTTCCGCCGCAGCTCCGCCGCGAAGGCCAGCTGCCAGTCCGCCCAAGGCCAGCCAGATGCTCAGCCTCACTCCCATGCTCCCCTGTCTTTTCGGTCAAAAGAAGCTGAAATGGGACGAGCAGGGATGGCGGAGGGGGAGGTGTGATTGAAGGTGTGTCTGGCATGCCAAATGGACAAGGGGCAGTGTCAGACGGCCTTCGCGATGCAGCTGAATCATAGGCAATGTGTGTGGATGGGCTTCTTTTTTCTGTCCCAAACAATATTTACGAAATGGGCACCCTGGAGGGAACCCAGAATTATGTTAGATAAAGGATGAAGATTGGCTCCAGACTGTGCTATTTCCTGTCAAGAAAATGATATGCTCTCATGCGTATTAGGGAAATAAAAATGAAGATCAATTCAATTCCGAGAGAAGGAGAAATATGCCTGAATTTGAGGAGAGCAGTTGAGAATAGATGTAAGGTAGAGGTGAGTGTCAGCTGGTAATCGGCGTGACTGAAATCAGATGGCTGCGACAAAGATGTGCCAAGGTCCCACGTCTATGGAGCACCTTTAAATACTTTTATGCCTTGCTCAGTAAAAGGTCAGGAGTTGCTCACCTCACGGCATCTTTATCCAGAGAGCGAGCCCTCATATGATTTCCCAAAATAAATGTTGCATCTAATCTAGCAATAGGCTCAGGCCATTTCTAATGTTGCCGATTTCGCACGTCAAATGCTACTTGCTTTATTAACCCAATTTCCGACAAAAAAGTGGGGCCAGCAACAGCTTGAAACACTTTGAGGTGGCCAGCTCTGTCCAAGTGCATAAAAAGATTAAGTAAAGAGGAACCAGTTGTAGCGGCCGTTGGAGAGTTTCTGGAAGGGAGTGGGGAGGGCGAATCCAAAACGGCTCTGCTCCCCTGCCACCGAAACCGCCGCCATGTACTCCACCCTGCT
>JASANA010010087.1:0-12418 GCA_030248095.1 Ptycholaimellus sp. GST1_10
GATTGATTTACTATGTTTGTGTTCTCAAAATTAATTACGTTTGGAATGATGCAACATGCCATTTTGTCAAAAATAATAGCATCTTAATAAACTCACAATTTTGGAGAAGTGTTTCATAAATATGGATGTCCATTTACTGCAATATTGAGTTTTTCTCGATTTTAGTCACCCTCAATTGTGGTTTAGAATCCATATAATGCTGCTCTAAGAATGCCTTCAATATCCAGAAAAACTCAACAAGATGTGATATGGTAATTTGAAAAAGGTCATTCAAAATCACTAAGCAGAGTACAAACAACATTAGTTTATTAGATACCATTTAATTAAATTTGTATTTTTTCAATATCTAAAAATGCAACTCTTTCAATTTGCAGTATTTTAAAATGTGACAAGAACACAACATATTTACGTTCTAAAAGATTGCTCAGTATACTTTTAGATTGATTTACTATGTTTGTGCTCTCAAAATTATTAAGTTTGGAATGATGCAACATGCCATTTTGTCACAAATAATAGCATCTTAATAAACTCACAATGTTGGAGAAGCGTTTCAAAACTTGTTTCGTATTGATGTATATAATTTGTGATCAGTTTTGGTTTTATTTCTTAAGCATCTTACCAATAGCACTAGAACCCAGCATTGCATACGCATCATACTTCAAGACAGAGGCCTTAATCTCATCACGGCGACCTGGCCAATTCTGTGCTCGCAGCTGTGCAGCGCTTGGCCCAACACCACGCTCCTGGCCACCAAACACCCGCAGATGGGTAAGCTTTGAAGATGGTTGCGTGAGTTTTCCCTTGCCATTGCCATCAGTGTAGGGATTGCCGGAAGCTCCTGTTAACAAATGCCCTGTTCTAATAAGTAAGCCATAAAGGATGGGCTGAACCAGTTATGTTGCTGAAGCAGTCTTCGATGTCGCATCCATCAGCAGTAGAGTTGTCATCAGACCAGATGTCCTCCTCTTTCGCCTCTCCTGCTATGGGATTGTAGATGTAGTAGGAGTCAGCTGTAATTAAAACATATTTGACAAGTGTTTCATCTAAAATGAAATAATACTGGGTAGCTTGGGCAACTTGTCCTGGTTGATGAGGATGCGATCCCACCAGGGAATAAAGCTGGAGTCTTGCTGCCCTGAACGCCACTTTTTCATCTGCTGGTCTGCTAGCTGGTTGTCCATGGCTAGCTCGTGCTCGTAGCTGGTGACATCCAGATCCTTGGAGTTGAAGCCGTAGACGAGAGGTGTGCTGGGGCAGATGATGGGATAAGGAGTGGTGAAGCTAGCGATGAGGTGCTTGACATGACCAGATTTGCATGCAGGTGGGATGAAGTCTTCCTCTGGCTGCTTGGACCAGCTCGGATCCGTGGTTATGGCGAAGCTTTTGCTGATGAGGTTCTGGGCTTTTTTGATGATGATGGTACACATAGCAGGCCAGATGGGAGAGTGATGATTGGAGGTGCCCTGCGGGATGGCTCTAACTTCTGCGAGAAGGAGCTTCATCTTGAAGAGGTCCTTGGCAGTAGTTGCATGGCCTTGGCGCAAGCAGTAGTAGGCCCACTCCTCCTGGACGACGAGGTTCTCCAGTTCCTTCAGTGGCTTTGTCATAGCCATTTTTAGTGGAATTTTCTCAGAGGCAAATGAGCAGACTGCATGTAAACTGCGGCTTTTGTAGTATTTTAGTTTTGAATTATGACAGATATCTTAATTCATATTTATAATATGTATAACCTTAATTCAAATTTGTGACATTTCAATCAATTTGGACACTAATGCGTGGGCTGGTGTTTTCTTGTTTACTTATTTTTTCATGGCTTGTCAATTTTCTTGTAAATTTTTTATTAATTGTTGGTATTTGCTTTGTTGTTTAATTTTGTGATAGTTGTAGAAGAGATCACTTTTATTGTCTCAACATGTGAGCTCAACTTGGCAATGGAGGAAGGATGCTAATCACAACAATAAATGAACTGATCAGGAGATGGGACAAGCCCAGTCCTACGAAAGTGATGCAAAAATGGAAGAAGTAGGAACACTAGAACTTAGCTTTTCTTCTGCTTTTTTTTGGCCACTGCATCACGTTCCTTGCGGTTCTTGTTGTCGCGGTACCTGGCCCACTCTGCTTCTGTCATGGAAGCCTTGAGGCGTTGGTGCTTGTTGAGGCCATCACGACTGTTGGCTGCAGCCTCTGTTCGCTTGACGCCAGCCTTCACCGTCTCTTTGTGTGCTGCGTAGTAGGCCTTGGCATAGTCGAGGCGCCTTGCTCTTGCTGCAGCTGACTTGGGACTGTTTGGCTCGGTGCGTTTGTTGCGTTGCTTGGGCTGAGGTGCTGCATGGGGTGCAGGCTGCTTCTGCTGCTGCGGCTCCTGCTGCTGCTGCTGCTGCTGATTCTGCTCCTGCTGCTGCTGCTGTTCCTTTTTTCGCTTCCAAAGCCTGGCCTTCCGCTCCTTCTCTCTGGCTTTGTAGGCAGCTAGGCGATGTGGATCTTGCTGGAGACGAGCCTGGTACTTGGCCTTCTCCGCCTTCTTCTTTTCCTGGTGAAGTAGCTGCGCTTGTGGGTCAGCGTTGCGGTGAGCCTTCACCCTCTGTTTGTAGCGGATGGCCGTTTGCTTCCGCTCTTCAGCTCTTTTCGCCTGGTGGGTGATGTAGTTGTGCCACTGTAAATTAAATTAGTTGACACTGCATATTATGGGTACTGAACAAAGTCCAACCTCATTATCCACAATGGTGGCCCATTCCTTGTCCCCAAATTCTGCCTTGGGTTTGTTCTCCAACTTCTGCTGAAGGTGGTGGAGTAGGCGAAGAGAAAGGTGGTTTGCATGCTTGTGGCGCTTGGAGATGACTGCTCGCTTGAAGGTGACGGGAAGCAGGTGGAAGGAGCTGATGCAATGTTCTTCTGCAGGGGCTAGGGCAAATGCCTGTAATGAAAGTTTTTAGTTTATGGTATGTTTGGAAATTTGACATGTGGATTTAAATACCATATGTCGATAGACAGGCGCAGAGATGTGGATGAATTCGTCCTCCAGCAGCAGTTGCATTCGAACAGAGCTCATGAGGTCTGATAGCTTCTGATCCCCGCTGAGCAGCCACCGTAGGCGATCCCGCATCTGCTGACGCAGTGCCTCCACCGTAGCCTCTACAGCTCCAATCTCGTTGTTGGGGACTTGGTTGCTGGCGTTGAGGCCCTGTTGGCGTTGCTGCTGCTCTTTCAGGTGCTGGAGCTCTTCTATGCAGGCTGCGAGGTCCTCCTTGTCCAGCAGGGACTTGGTGCGGTTGCCCAGGACGGCCAGTAGCTCAGGAGCTGACAGCATGCTGAGCTTGTCGACCAGGCGAAGTTTCCCTGGCAGCAGCGACATCTCCTCCTGCCCCGTGGAGTTTTTGAAGCTCCGCGCAAAGAGGTTTGCATCTCGCTGTGTGCCAGGCACAAGGTCCAGGTTTGGCATTGGAGGATGCGTTGGCACAGCCAGAGTGCCCGGCAAGCCCGGTCCTGTGTAGGTGCCACCGTTGATGCTGTAGATCTCACCCTCATTCATTGCTGGAAATGAACATGTTTAAGTTGGTAGTTTTAGTACAGTTGCTTGAGGGTACTGAGTGAATGCAGATTGTAGGCAGTGCCAGGGACGTAGTGATGATTGAGTGTGGCCGAGAAGTCTTTGTTCTTCAGGAAGGAGTGCTCCCCCATGATGGCCCGAGCATTGCTATCCACGACGTTGCGCTGGGCATTGAGGTCGAGGGTCATGCCGGACTGGAGGATGGAGCCCTTCAATTGTGCAAGTATTGACATTATATATATTAAAGTTCCCATAGGTTGATTTAACCTTACGCAGTATGTGCCCACGAATTCCGTCAGGGTTCAGTCCAGCCAGCTTTGCTGACAAACGAAGACTCCGGCTCCAGGCACGTTGCTGAAGCTGCTGAGTCATCGGAGTGCAGCCCACAGCCGCCTTTTTGTCCAGGAAGGTTGGAGATTTGGCGAGATAGGGATATGGGCAGACGTCGGAGATGACTGCGTCTGCCTGGCCCTGCTTAGCCATGTAGCGAAGGCTCCTTGGAAGGCACTTCCACAGCTTGGAGTTGACTGATGATGGAGGTGTGGCTGTGAGGCAGCCATGTCGTCGTAGGTGAGGATGGCAGCTTCAGTGGGGGGAGGCAGGGCGGTGAGGGGCTCTGTAGCTTGCATTTCCTCGCTGTCCACGGCTTGCTCCCCTGCTTCCGCCTCGACCTCATCCTCTGACTCCGACTCGTCTACATCGTCCACCAGCCCATCTGTGCGCAGCTCACCCTCAGGCTCGTCGTCCTGTTCCATCTGCTCTCTTGCCTCCTGTTCCTTGTCGCTGTCCTCGTCTGAGCAAGCCAGATCCTGTGAAGGCGGAGGGAGGCGGGAGCGGAGGAAGGCTGGTGAATCTGAATAACTACGCTGATCGCACAGTCTTAACACTGGCGACGTATCCTTCAAGTGTCTGCCTTATCAACTGTCGATGGTAGTTTATATGACTACCATGGTTGTAACGGGTAACGGAGAATAAGGGTTCGACTCCGGAGAGGGAGCCTGAGAAACGGCTACCACATCCAAGGAAGGCAGCAGGCGCGCAAATTACCCACTCTCAGAACGAGGAGGTAGTGACGAAAAATAACGAGACAGTCCTCTATGAGGTCTGTCATCGGAATGGGTACAATTTAAACCCTTTAACGAGGATCTATTGGAGGGCAAGTCTGGTGCCAGCAGCCGCGGTAATTCCAGCTCCAATAGCGTATATAAAAGTTGTTGCGGTTAAAAAGCTCGTAGTTGGATCTGCGATCGTAGACACTGGTTCCCTTCACGGGATACTTGCTGTCTCGATCTACCTTGTTAGACGTCCCTTAGTGCTCTTCACTGAGTGCTCTGGGTGTCTAGCTCGTTTACTTTGAAAAAATTAGAGTGCTTAACGCAGGCATTTGCCTGAATAGTGGTGCATGGAATAATGGAATAGGACCTCGGTTCTATTTTGTTGGTTTTAAGAGCATGAGGTAATGATTAAGATGGACAGACGGGGGCATTCGTACTGCTACGTTAGAGGTGAAATTCTTGGATCGTAGCATGACGAACAACTGCGAAAGCATTTGCCAAGAATGTTTTCATTAATCAAGAACGATAGTTAGAGGTTCGAAGGCGATCAGATACCGCCCTAGTTCTAACCGTAAACGATGCCACTTGACCCCGATGATCTTGCATTCTGCTGGTTGTCGGAGTCGCCCGGAAACGATTAAAGTTTTCGGTTCCGGGGGAAGTATGGTTGCAAATCCGAAACTTAAAGGAATTGACGGAAGGGCACCACCAGGAGTGGAGCCTGCGCTACTGTAGTCTACAGGCCACAACTGGATGCCCACCCGGCAATTCCTTTAAGTTGCGGCCGCGATTGATCTACTGCTTAGCGATTGGTTTTGGTTGGATTTTATGCATTTTATGAGTATTTTTAATGATTTTAAATTAAATTTAATTAAATTTAAGTTTTTTTAATTTTTTTTAATTTTTTTTTATTTTTTTTTATTTTTTATTTTTTTTTTCAAATTTGATTGGAAATTATATTTTAAGGTTTAGCATTGAATTTTTTGCTATATTAAATGTATTATTTATGTTTAAATGTAATTAAATATTTTTTTTTATTTTTAAAATTTTTCTTTTTTTTTATTACAAATGGTCGTTTGAAAGTGTATATTGAATGATTTTACTTTGTAACATAGATTAGACGACGTTTAACATAGTACAGAATTTTAGTTTTGGGAAAAAATTAATTTTAGAGAGTGGATAAGGGTTTGTGATTAGTACTTACCACTAGCTTGCAGGATGATGTTATCAAGTAATTGGCACGATTGCGCAAGTACTCAGAATTGGCGATCTGATTAAATGCACAAACGTGACGATTATTTGATAGATGAGGGCTAAACGTGGTGCAGAAGTATATGTCAGTGGTGAGTTGGGCAGAGGGTTATATATATTTGTACAGCCATTTATTTCAAATTAGTGTAATGCACACTAGACACTAATTCAAATTAACGGAATATAAACTATGCCTTAATTCAAATTAGTTAATGTATGCTAGGCTATTAAAAAAATTGTCCATAAAACTATAAATTTTAAATAATTGATTTGTTTTGGTTGTATTGTTTCATTAAGGTATATGTGTTGTGGTTTTTTTATGATTTTTTGATATTTATTGAATGTGTGTTCAATACAAATGGTTAAAAATAATTTAAATACATGTTATCACGGAAATATTCACATGTTCTTGCACTTGTCGAGGGACTTGTGGAGGAGCTCTTCCTCCTCGTCTTTCGCCTCACGCCAGCTGGACTTCCCCTTTGCCAGTGCCTTCCATTCCTATAAAAGGTTTTATTTATAAAGGGTAAAAATTGTATACTTCAAGATAAAACTTCAATCAGTTCCGGTGCCACGTTGGTGAGGATTTCCCAGGCCGTGGAGGCGTTGCTGTGGATCTCGGCCTTGGAGGCCCGGAACAGCGGACTGCGGCTGCTCTCCAGGCAGTTGGCAAAGAGCCAGAAGGCCGAGACACGCTTTTTGCCCATCTTAGCTGAGTTTTTCTGATTTCAGGCTGAAGACAATTACTGGTCAAGGATTTGGTTTAGTGGAGTGGTGGGACAAAATGGAGAGCCACAAAAAATGGTGAATATGTGGGTATTCAGTGATGGGGACTTGTCAAATGGTGTTGATGGGTTGTTTATATAGGATTCGTTAATTCGAATTAGTCAAATTCAGATTTTTTACTAATTCGAATTAGTGGCCTATACAATTTGGACTAATTCGAATTTGTTGGACGTGTAGCAGGAAGCTTAAAACTATGTCATTGATACAATTGTGCTGGTGTGCATTGGTACAATTTCTTATTTTATGTTTTTATTACATAATGAATATTATTATACCTATTATCAGGTGATTATATTTGTTATGTTTTTTATGCAAACTTTGTGTATGTACAGTTTTATCCAATAAAGGCACAATAAATATATAATATATTATATGATAGTAAATGGGTAATAATATCATTTATATTTTTCCAGCTCCAGCAGTGTTTCTTTCACCAGATGGATTTCCTCGTAGTCTGCCTCCTCCCAGTTGATGTAGAGGCGAGCACTGGTACGCCATTCCTAAAATAGGGAAAGGGTTTCTTGTTGAAATTATGTCCTTAGCAGTCTCACCATGACAAATCGTGAGTGGTTGTCCAGAAGTAGGTGCCAGGATGGCAGTGCACGCCAACGAATGTAGTCTTGGTTTCGTCCGTAGGAAGCGTAGCCCTGGTATGTGGCCAGGCAGTTGGCGAAGAAATGGAACCCAGTTAATCTACGGACCATATTGTTTTTATTGTCTGAAATGGATTGCATAATTATTTGAGGGATATTGGGTAACTGCAATGATATTCAGGGGGTTGTTTCATGGCTGATAAAGTAATGGCAGAAATGCTATTGTATCCTAAGTGAAGTCAAAAGGTATTGAAAGACTGAGGGGCAGGGTCTTTATATAGTATTGCTAAATTCAAAGTTAGTTAATGCAAACTAAATAAATTCAAATTAGTGGAATGTACTCTAATGACTAATCCAAATTATTTTTTTTGAAAACAGAGCTAATAATATACTATATATACAGTTTATCAGCCTATGTTGGCAATCATTTTGGATCACCTCCATCACAATTTGGATTTGATATATTAGTGTAAAGAGGTATTTGGTGAGAGGTGAAGATGGTTGACATGTAGGAACACTGCTGCAGGCAATCCGTGCTTAATATGTAATTAATTTTTTTCGTTAAGTGGCATATTTTGTAATATGCAATTGTTCATTTGTTTTATGGTGTTGTATTTGTGTTATTAAAGGTGCTGTTGTTTTTTTTCTTTTTCAGTTGTAGTTGGAATATTTGTCAAACATGGAAATTTTCATAAAAGGGCATAATAATATCAGTAATCTGCAGTAAATATCAAAGTGTATTGGTTTCGTACAAGCTGAGTTAATCACTATCACTTTCATCAAGGGAATTGAGCAGGGTGAGATGTATGCAGAAGTTGCTATAGTACATTTCCTTGTCCAGTGCTTTGAAGGCTAGCTCTTTGATCTTATTCATCGGCGGCTGCGAGTAGTCTCTCATGAGACTGGCTGCATTCTCCCATACCTGGACAAAGTTTAGTTTTATTTATAGGTGTAGGAATGGGGAAAACACCTGGATTTGGCCAGGAAAGTGCTGTTGAAATGAGTTCCAGGTAGACTGGCTGATGACAGTAAGGAACATCTTGTCATGGGACATGTAGTCATTCCAGCCATAGTGACGTGCGTAGTTGTGGGCAAAAAGGACTTGGCCCCAAGTGGGGGATTTCTTCATATTATCTTTAGCTGAAACATAGTCTCTGTGTTATATATAGAAGGAAGGGTAGCTATGATTTTGGCTTCTAAGGTGGGTGAAAATTATATTAATTTTAATGTAGGTCAGTGTATTGGTTTCAATGTTTTTTATGAATTTTGTTGGTTTGAAAAGTTTCGAGGGCATTTTTTATGTACAACAATTTTTGCAATAATAGAAATGAATGTGATACATATGATTAATAGTGTAGGTAAATCGTGAAGCGTGAAGAGTCCGGGCGTATAATCACAAGACGGCGAAGTTGGGGATGGGCACCAATCATGCCATCAGGGCCTCGTTTCATCACCTAAAGTAGATGAGATTATATTATGGATCAATTTTATGTAAGATTGACTACTCTTCCAAAATGTGTTCTGATCGTAGTGAGCTTGAAGGGGATGATGAGGTGGTGGTAGAGCATGCCGCGGAAGAATTCCGCCTGGTAGTCCTGGTTGTCGAATAGCTTGAGGACACAGTTGTTGTTGCTGATGGCATCGCTCTCCACGATTTGGATGGGATCGACAGGAGGCAGGTGGATGAGGTAGGCCGAGAAGTGGAAACTGTAAATGTAGATTTGGGGTAATTGTGTGTATGAAGTGGTAAGATAACATTGCCGGTTCGACCAGATGGCGAATAGTTGGGTCGTGGTGCATCCAATGGGCAATCCGTCCAAAGATTGCTTCCTGAATTTATTCAAAGGGTTTACTATATCTTACTACATTTTTTTTCAAATAACTATGGGAAGGTTGATGCCTTCCAAGTGCAGGAGCCATGGCGGATTGGGGCTGGAGAGGAGACGGTGAGCGAGAGGCGTTGTGACGGAGAGGTGGATGGAGTAGTCTATGAGGCGGATGACTGGGATGGCACTGCGAAGTGTCCCAAGGGATTCCAGGAAACGCTCAGGAGAAATGATGTTTAGTAGCCCGTCGCAGCAGATAAGCTCCACTTCCTCCAACTGATCCTTGCGTGACTGTAGGAACGCTTCCAGCATCTCCGTATTCAAGCTGCTGAAGTTGCAGTTTGCGAAGGCGATGGTCTTGTTGTTGATTGCTAGATTGGTGAACATCTCCAGGATGTGTTGGAACCACTGGCTCGTTAGCGACTGGAAGGTGAGATGGTGCGCAGAGATGTGGTTGAAGAATCTACAAGTAGAATAAAAAACTCAAGTCGGTGCAATGGAAACATACCGGTGGAGATGCGGCATGTCGTTGTATGGGATAGTATCAACCACCTGCAGTGATTCGTTGCTCTTCCAGCGCTGAAGTGAAGGGCGAGTTGGACACTTGCTGACATTGGCTGACAAATTTTCCTAGTTTGTCATTCACTCTGATTTGGAAATATATATTTACCTTGGTTCTCATCAAGCGGTTTCTTCAGCATCACCTGAAGCATCTCGTCCATGTGAGAGATGGTGACCTCGTTGTAGTGGACCTCACAATTTTAGTTACAGTTACTACAAAGCCATGTAAGATAAAACTGCGTAACTTTTTGGTAATATGAGGAGGGAGCTGAGTCGATGTGTTGCTGGAGTCTTTGGTTTACAAGACGCATGGTGGTAAGTGAGTGTCCATCTAGGTGTGCGAGGATGTTGTCTAGGGCGGGAGAGGGGAGTTGGTGAAGTTTTGGTAGGAAGGAGTCATTAGCCAAGGTATTCACTTCCATCTTATTCGCTGTACTAGAACAGATATTCCTAGTGATTTCTATTAGAATGGAATGTGTATTTTACTGTATAAACGTAAGTGGTTGAGAAAACGGTAGGATTTAAAAACAGAAAATGTAAGAGACGGGATATGGGGAAATGCAAAAAAAAATGAGTGAGCTAAATAAAAAGTAGGCTCTAAGTAGTTACGAGTAGACAGAATGAACATTTGGCCTTAAAGCTGGCCCTTTATATAGGACTCACTAATTCGAATTAGTGGAATTTGAATTAAGCACTAATTCAAATTAGCGAAATTCACACTAAGCTCTAATTCAAATTAGTAAAATGCGTAGAAATGTGAATGCAATATATCATCGGATGAAATGATGGCACTATAATGGTAATTTTTATGTTTTTTTGGGTAAGCACTTGAATTGATGGATGGATATGGATGTATTATTATGTTTTTATATTTAGTTTATGTATTTTTAATGTATGGCTGGCTGCTGGTGGTTTTTCTGCTGAAGACATTGAAATTGCTGCACCCAACTGAAGAACTCACCGCGATATCAGATCCAATTTGCACGACCTACCACATTGTGGCTAACTGAAGAACTAACCACAATTGTGGATCCAATTTGCACGACCTACCACATTGTGGCTAACTGAAGAACTAACCACAATTGTGGATCCAATTTGCACGACCTACCACATTGTGGCTAACTGAAGAACTAACCACAATGTGGATCCAATTTGCACGACCTACCACATTGTGGCTAACTGAAGAACTAACCACAATTGTGGATCCAATTTGCACGACCTACCACATTGTGGCTAACTGAAGAACTAACCACAATTGTGGATCCAATTTGCACGACCTACCACATTGTGGCTAACTGAAGAACTAACCACAATTGTGGATCCAATTTGCACGACCTACCACATTGTGGCTAACTGAAGAACTAACCACAATTGTGGATCCAATTTGCACGACCTACCACATTGTGGCTAACTGAAGAACTAACCACAATTGTGGATCCAATTTGCACGACCTACCACATTGTGGCTAACTGAAGAACTAACCACAATTGTGGATCCAATTTGCACGACCTACCACATTGTGGCTAACTGAAGAACTAACCACAATTGTGGATCCAATTTGCACGACCTACCACATTGTGGCTAACTGAAGAACTAACCACAATTGTGGATCCAATTTGCACGACCTACCACATTGTGGCTAACTGAAGAACTAACCACAATTGTGGATCCAATTTGCACGACCTACCACATTGTGGCTAACTGAAGAACTAACCACAATTGTGGATCCAATTTGCACGACCTACCACATTGTGGCTAACTAAAGAACTAACCACAATTGTGGATCCAATTTGCACGACCTACCACATTGTGGCTAACTGAAGAACTAACCACAATTGTGGATCCAATTTGCACGACCTACCACATTGTGGCTAACTGAAGAACTAACCACAATTGTGGATCCAATTTGCACGACCTACCACATTGTGGCTAACTGAAGAACTAACCACAATTGTGGATCCAATTTGCACGACCTACCACATTGTGGCTAACTGAAGAACTAACCACAATTGTGGATCCAATTTGCACGACCTACCACATTGTGGCTAACTGAAGAACTAACCACAATTGTGGATCCAATTTGCACGACCTACCACATTGTGGCTAACTGAAGAACTAACCACAATTGTGGATCCAATTTGCACGACCTACCACATTGTGGCTAACTGAAGAACTAACCACAATTGTGGATCCAATTTGCACGACCTACCACATTGTGGCTAACTGAAGAACTAACCACAATTGTGGATCCAATTTGCACGACCTACCACATTGTGGCTAACTGAAGAACTAACCACAATTGTGGATCCAATTTGCACGACCTACCACATTGTGGCTAACTGAAGAACTAACCACAATTGTGGATCCAATTTGCACGACCTACCACATTGTGGCTAACTGAAGAACTAACCACAATTGTGGATCCAATTTGCACGACCTACCACATTGTGGCTAACTGAAGAACTAACCACAATTGTGGATCCAATTTGCACGACCTACCACATTGTGGCTAACTGAAGAACTAACCACAATTGTGGATCCAATTTGCACGACCTACCACATTGTGGCTAACTGAAGAACTAACCACAATTGTGGATCCAATTTGCACGACCTACCACATTGTGGCTAACTGAAGAACTAACCACAATTGTGGATCCAATTTGCACGACCTACCACATTGTGGCTAACTGAAGAACTAACCACAATTGTGGATCCAATTTGCACGACCTACCACATTGTGGCTAACTGAAGAACTAACCACAATTGTGGATCCAATTTGCACGACCTACCACATTGTGG
>JASANA010010088.1:0-10406 GCA_030248095.1 Ptycholaimellus sp. GST1_10
GGGAGGTGGAATGAGGTAGTGAGAGTGAGCCGAGTGATGCATTGGCAGGGGAGGTGAAAGGCAAAGTCGAGGATGGAGTGGGTGAGCAGTTGGCCCGCCACACCGGCGCCCGCCGTGTACCGCACCAGCTGTTGCCGGTCTCCAGCAAAGATAGCGTTCATCACCGATTCCCCCGCCTGCCCAAGTCCCCACACCGCCTGATCCCTGTTGATAAGGCTGGACTCATCTGTGATGAGGAGCTGGGGTCGGAGGTCAAAATTTTCGAGCATCCAGTCCTTGGCCTTGTCCAGAGTAGTGAAGATGATCCGCGGTGCCACCGCCGCACAAAAGGCCTGGAACAGAGTATGAAGAACCTGTCTTCAGCTCGGCAGACGGCAGACTGGCTGGCAAGGGCCTTCTTCAGCTCATCCTCCTCTTTCTTGGTGCGCTTCTGCTTCTGGCGCAGGTTGTTGACGAGGGCAAGAAGCTCGTCGTTGTCCTTGGCGTGGCCCGCCCAGGTCTCCAGCATTGCCAGCACCTGGTACTTTGTCAAGGCTTCCAAGTCTAAGCTGTGTTTGTGGATGAGGTTGGCAGGGTCGAATGGAGCCGGCTTTTTGCGCTTAATGGCCTTGAGGGAAGCGTGCATGAAGTTCGCGCAGACCTCCTCAAAGGCTGGCGGTAAGGCGGAGCCCAGAATGCTATTTGGTGGACCTGGCAAACTTTGAGGTCATCCTCAACCTCTTGACACAGGATTACAAGAATCCCACTCTCCTAATCCAATGAGCCAAGGAAGACATCAAAAAGCCACCCGCAGTCACTGATCCCAACCTGGTCAACATCAATGACCAACTTTGCTCCAGCTTCTACTTCCTCCTGGTGCAGTGTCAAATGCCTGTAGCAAAGCTCCTTCACCTCACCCCACAGGTCATGGAGAAACTGACGTTGCGGCTTTACAATCGGTGCATCCACTGACTCCGCAGGATCCCACTCCATGACATCAGCATCAACCATATCATTCCCATTCTGGAAGACGAAGCCCAAGTGCTCCAATGTTGAATGGTAATGAGACCCTCATGCACGGACTCACGGTCCTCATCAAGAGCCTCACGCACTACCAGCCCTCAAGCCAGAACTCACGTGCTCACCACTGGAGTGGAAGGAATTGAAAGCCCCAATGAAACAACCACACTTGCATTACCCATGGAACAGTCCACTCCAGAAGTGTAAAACAGACCCTGCATTTTCTGTCTAGACAACCACAAGCCAATAGACCACCAGACAGAGGAAAGAGCAGGCAAGCAAATTCAGGCATTGCTACTGCTGCCTCGCTAAAGGACATGACGGAAATGGCTGCAAGTTGCAATTCCCATGCCGATTCTGCAAACAACTCCACCATCACTTGGCGCTCTCCTACGATGCTTTCCCCATTTGCTCCAGACCCCGCTTGCCCTCCTCACGCCGCAGGCAGGAGATAGGTACCCAACAGGCATCCATCAGCGGAGAGCAAACCAGCCAGAGCCTGTACCATCAGAATTACAACGATCACTCCAGGCGCAACAGCAGTCAGGGAAGGGATGCCCAGGAGCATCAGACCAGCTCTCCCCCCTCAGGCAATCAGGGAGAAAGAAAACAACTGAAAGCCATGCTAGCATCCAAGAAGGATGAATTTGGTGCAGGTCCCATCATGCTGACCTTCCCCACCCAACTACACTCTGAGGACAAATGAGTGGAGATGGGAGTCTCCTGCCTCCTGCATTCAGGGTCACAGCTGATGGCCATCTCAAACCTGGTAGCTGACTTCCTGTTACTCAAGATGCTGGATAGACAGATCATCAGCACTGGAGTCTTCAGACAGGACAAACGCTACTGGATGGCCATGAGGAAGGTGGTGCTCTACCTCAAGACTGACAATGGCTATGAATTCAGTGTGGAGGTCTGGGTAACAGAGGAAGCCCTCTGCCCTCCCATCATGCTGGAGCCAGTCTTTTCACCTGACAAATGGGACAAGCTACAAGAAACCTACCCATCACTCCTCAATCTACCACCCAGACAGTCAAAACTGAAGGTGGACATAGACATCCTGTTTAGGCAAGCCTTCACAATTTGGGCTGACAGAAGAAGACAGGGACTTGACAAGGTTCCTCTGGGTTGTAGACCCAGACAAACTGCCGGGACTGGGCAACATCCAATGCCTCTGCCTCAAACGAGTAGGATTTGGATCCAAGAGCAGCCCCACAGTCCTACAGGTCATCATTGATCTCCACCTTGCCCAGTACGACACACCACTGGCCAAGGAGATGAAGTCACTGACCTACATAGACAACGTAGCCTTCACAGCATGGGATTACAAGGAGGCCCTCAGGGAGAAGTCTGTAGCAAAGAGGATCTTCCAAGAAGCTGGCATGGACCTCTGCAAGTTCACTTCAAACTCCCCTGAGTTCAATACATGCCTGAGGACATCAGAACAAGGAAAACTCAAAGGACAGAAAATCCTGGGCATTGCCTATGATTCAGGGAGTGACACTCTAGGAGTGGCCAAGCCGGAGGACAATATGACACACCCTTGCACCAAGAGGCAGATTCTGTCCACTTTCACAGCCTACTTTGATCCTCTCTCCCTGTCCACGGCCGATTTCAGCACTTTGTTCACGGCGTTGGAACATGAGCTGATAAAAGAGAAGCTTTTCGAAATATATGAAATCCTTCACCGCCGCTACAAGTATGTATCCATACACGGATACCTACACAACGAAGAGAAGAGAAAAGGAAATTCCTTTGACCTCCTCGAGCTGAAGTCCCTAACAACGGATCTGACAGATAACTCGTTCGTCAAATTCGCAGGGATCTGCTTCAAGCAGATAAAAGGCGTACGCATGGGTGCAAGTTGTAGCCCCATTATTGCAGACCTAGTGCTGTCAAAAATGGAGTTCAACTTCTGCAACAGTCAACCGAATCTAGCAGCAGCCAGGTCACTGGGATTCTGCAAAAGATACGTGGATGACATCCTTGCGGTCAATACAGATGTGCTACAGGATAGATTCAATGAAATCTATCCTGATTCACTACCCTTGACATTTGAGGATGACAAGGAAGGGTGGATGCACTTCTTAGACCTCAATATCGAGGCAGGAGGACGAAAAAGAAAACTCTACGACAAGCGTAGAGATTTCAATTTCAAGGTTCTTGCTCTTCCAAGGTGCGATAGCAACCAGGATAGCAAAATCGGACCAAATGTCCTGTTCAGCCAGGTAATCAGAGTGGCGCGAGCTACTAATTCCTGGACGGACTTCCTGAAAGATGTTACCTTACTGGGAAGCACCTTTCTAGACAGGGGATACGCCGCTAAGGTTATACGGGCAAGCATCAAATCCTTATCTGGCAACCAACATCGATGGGGCCAGCAGAACAGCTTGGGCTAATCTGGCTGAAACCATCATGCGCACACTCAGAAGTCAGAATGAGGCAGACGCAAGTCAACTTTCATTCGCTACTTCTAACTCAGGCAGGCACATACTGATGAGCCAACCTGCTCGGGTCTATGATTAAATGGCGAAACCCTTTGCTAGAGAGATTTCAACGATTTCCCGCTAGCACCTCGGATATTGCATTTCAACGATCTGCAATATCTCATTCCACCTTCTGGGAATGAGCAAAATGCAACTTGCTCACACTCTCAGCCTCCTACAGAGCTCCTGCAAAGCTAACCCATGTGGGCCATGCAATGCGGACTCTTCTGCATTTCAATTGAAATGTACCACTATCCTACTGAGCTAGCCCTGTGGGTCAAGCAAAGAGGATAACTTAACGAATCTTTCAAATTTGAAATGATTCTGTCAAGCAAAATTGCACTAGTGAAACTGATCACTACACTGGTCACTCTGAGAGCCAAGATGTTGTTCCAGGATGCCACCACCAATGAGAGACAATTAGGCTGGGACAATGTAATCGACCTTCCCAAGCTGGTGGAATGCTGGGTAGAAGTTGCAGAGGACCTTTGCTGACTCCCAGAACTCAAGGTGGCTAGAAGAGTCACTTGGACTGAAGACATCAAGGTCAGTCTCTTGGCCTTCACTGACGCCAGTGATTGAGGGCATGACCTCTGCATCTACGTCCACAGCTACAGCCCCGAGGAGGCAATCGAGTTTGTACGGCAGTATGACAGAGACGGATCCTACCGCCAGCTGACACATGGCGGACTGTGCTCCCTCCTCTTTGCCAAGGCATCTCCTAATCCACCAAAACTGCAAGATACCCCAAAGACGGAGCTGTTGGCTCTCAAGAAGGCGGCCAAGGCCATGAAGATCATAGTGAAGGAACTACCAATGAGCATGTGCATTGCCAGTATTCATCTCTACACTGACTCCATGATCGCCTTGAATCAATGTCACCAAGACAAGGGACCAACCATCTACGCCACCAATTGGGTGAAGGCCGTCCAGGAGCTTAAGAAGGACCTCCACTTCACCATCCAACACATACCCACCAACCAGAACCCCGCCGACATGGCCTCAAGAGGCTTGTCTTTTGAGGAGTTCAAAAGACCCAAACACTTCCATCTCTGGTTCTATGGACCAAGTTGGGCCCATGGGACTCTGGAAGGACTAGAACTTCCCACATACCTGGAACAGAACAAGGAAGATCTAGACATGCTTACAAAGGAAGAAGAATCCAAGATTAAACAGATGGGCCCCAGTTACCACTGCCTGCTTCGGGGAGTGAAATGAATGGCTCAGGAGCCAGCAGTGGAGGGTCCCTTTGGGTTTAAGGCCGAACACTTTCTTCACCATTCCTTCAACTACCTCATCAACTCCACCGTGCAAGCCATGAAGGCTCAAAGATGCTTCCTTAAGCAAGGGCCCCACCACACTGGGTGGACCACAGCCAAAGAATGCAAAGCTGTGGAAGAACTATGGGTGAGGCATCTGCAACAACATTGCTTCTCAGAGACAATGACGGGGCTGGAGAATCCAGACCTTCAAGCACCCAAGTTGATTATCTCACTCATCCAACACCATGACCTCCTCCTTTCCAACAATGGGCTCATACACTGCGGGGCAAGATTGGAAAGGATGTCTCTACCTTTTGACTTCAAACATCTGCTCCTGCTGCCTGAGCGACATCCCTTCACTGACATTCTGCACTACCACTACCACCTCAAGTCCGGATCCACCTTAGCTCTACTTTGCCAGCACTACTGGATCCCTAAGGGACTGCAGAGAGTGACCGCCATCCTGAAGCTGTGCTTGGAGTGCCGATGGCAGGAGGCGATGCCCTTTGCAGCCCTGCACTTCCGCTCCTACCCATCCATTTGCTTTGAAAAGCACACCGTCATGAAGTTCATTGCTATGGACATGAAGGGTATCATGCGCATCATTCAAGACCCCAAATCTCCACATGACCCCATGCCTAAAGTACCAAAAAGGGAGAAGAAACAGCTCAAAAAGTGCTGGGTTCTGGTCTACACCTGCCAAGTCACGTGAGGAATCTTCCTGGCAATGCTCTCATGCCTCAATGGCAAACATATCATCCTTGCCCTACATCGCATCACACATTGAGCTGTTTTCCCCAAGGAGGTCTACTGTGACAACATGCCCTTGCTCATTTGGGCCATGCTATCACTCACCGACAACACAGAGACAAGCTTCAGCCAGTTCAAAGTGGAGGCTATTACCTACTTCTTCATCACCAATGGCACTTTGCTTAGCACCATCCCTCTGGAACATCCCGCCTCAGCAGGCATGGTGGAACGATTGGTGGGCCTCACCAGCAAAGTGCTCAAGAAACTCATGGGGACAATGACACACCTAGAGAAAACTGAATTCTGCACCATCCTACGGGAGACGGAGGCCATCCTTAACACATGCCCCCTGTGTTTGCCTATGGCCTCTGTTCCATCTATGGTCACCCCAGCCCACTTCCTCTACCCGAATCTAGACCTCTTGGCACCACCAATGCCAGAAGATTGTCTGGAAGACAAGACTATCACCCCAGCGCCCTTGCCGCGACCCTCACCACCCTCATGAACACCATCTGGGATGCCTTCACCGAAGAGCTGAAGAATACCTTAATAGCCAAACTAAGCCATTACTTCAAGCCTCACAAGAACAAGTGCTACAGGGCACCCGTGGAAGGCGAGCTGGTCTGGCTCTACAAGGACAATGTTCCACACAACAGGTATTGCCTTGGATGCATCCTGAGCATAATTCCAGTCTACTCCAAACATGACACACAAAAGGAGAGACCACTCATGGCCAGAGTGCAAGTCAATGTGAGAATGAAAGGAGGTGGTATCATCCACCAGATCTTTGAGCACCACATTTGCAACCACATTCCTCTCCTCCACGAGCCCCTCCCAAACCTACAGTGCTGCCCCACTGCTGCCCCACTGCCGCCCCCCCCGCGAGGGTATTGTACCCAACGTAGTATCCACCAGGGATTCTACTCACATTCACGACCAGCCGTCTTCACGTCCCAACTCCTTACCGGGAGACATGACCACTCCACTACTCCCCTCCACTGACAGGCAGCTTTTACATATCTCAAGTACTCCCATGTGGGAGAAAAACCATCCCCCGATGGACAACAGATACAGCTCCATACAAGGCAAGCAGTCCCAGCCAAGAGAACAGCCCATCTATGACATGGACGATGATGATGGCAGACAACCATATGATGAGCCTCCTAGGCTGGAAACAACTACGTAGACAGCAGCTTGATGGGCCTAGAACCAGAGGCCCCAGAATAAGCAGAGGAGGATTAAGAAGTGGAACCACTATTGGAATCGATGGGAAGCCAGTGGGTGGAACCAGCCAGAAGCATACTGAAGAAGAGAGCAGCAGGACTTGCAAGAACGGGAACACAGAAGAATCACACAGGACCTGGACTCCTGAGATGCTCGACACGCAAGAAGAAGCTCTGCTTCAGCCACCTCAAGGAAGCCTTCCTAGCCAACAAACCATCAGACAAGTTTGTCTCCACCCGACCCAGGAACCCTCCTCGCAACCCATCACAGCTCATCAGCATACACATGTGGAGAGAGTCCCCCAAGGATCTCAGAGGATTCCACGTCAAAGGCACGAGGAAGAACCTACTCCAAGCGCTCTACCAGATGGATGAAAAGGAAGCGGTGGAAGTGGAAGAACAAACTCAGCAACAACTGGACAAGTCATCGTATCTCAATCCCCAAGTGCACAGAGAAATGCACAAATGGATCCCTGCGGATTCGGCGGATGTCACCTCACACATCCTACACTGAAGATGGACGACTCAGGACTCCCAGCCTAGTGCCCACTCCCCTCGGGCCAACCCAGCACAGACAAGGATGGCAGGGAGACTACCATGGACAACGATCATACTCATGGTACTGGGCATGCTGACAATTGCCAGCACCAGAATGATACAGGCAGGGCCCTGCAACAACCATGGAGATGGAATGATGAGAATGGACCTTGTCCAATGCTGTCCGCCAATGAAGAGAGACTGCTCCAAAGGAACAAACACTGGAAGGATATTGCAGAACCCATGCCCAAGAATGTCCAGTTCCAACTCTTTCATAGACATGATGGTGGAGGTCGCCCCTTCATTCTTACTGAGAGAGTGCGGGATTGCTCCATCTACAAGGAACAACCACATCATTCTTATCACTCCGTGGACCTCTGGCTCCCCATTCCTACCGGCCCCAGCATTCCTGCCGCGCAATGCATTCTGGAGATCACCACCACTGCTACGAGAGATGACGTCATTGTCTCATTCCTCAATGCAGATCTTGCTAACCCCATCAAAAGGCTAAGTGTGCCAGAGGATGAGTGCCAAAGAGCATGGATGGATCACCAGTACAATGACTTGAAGCTGACAAAGATGGACAAGTTTCTCTGGTCCACCAACCAACCAGTTGACTATGAATGGCCCTGCTGCTTCTCCACCTACACCTACAAGATGGTCAATCTCTACATCATCGAGGGTTTTGTGCATGTGGGACACCATTTGGTGACCTCCAATCTGTGGGCGTTTCAAATTGTATCACCTATTTGGGGGTAGGGGCTGGCGCCCAAATGAGGGCCGGCCTACGCCCAAATAAAAGTTGGATTCAAATAGGTCAGTGTAGGCCGGCCCCCATTTGGGCGTAGGGCCAGCCTATATTTGGGCGTAAAGTTGGTAATAAATGGTAATAAATAAAGTTGGTTATAAATGGTCAAATTGTATCACCTATTTGGGGGTAGGGGCTGGCGCCCAAATGAGGGGCCGGCCTACGCCCAAATAAAAGTTGGATTCAAATAGGTCAGTGTAGGCCGGCCCCCATTTGGGCGTAGGGCCAGCCTATATTTGGGCGTAAAGTTGGTAATAAATGGTAATAAATAAAGTTGGTTATAAATGGTCTATGGTCAAAGACTTCACTTGTCTAATTGTTACAATAGGTTAATTTACTCGGGAGCATAGATGAACAGGAAAAAATATGACAAGAAATTTTTGTCGAATTTGCTGGACACTGAAAATTTTTCTTAATTTGTAATTTATTTTATCGAATCCTGAGATGACAAAGCTCCAGAATATATCTCTACAGGATTTTCTGTTATTTTCTGATTTGGGCGTAGGGCCAGCCTATATTTGGGCGTAAAGTTGGTAATAAATGGTAATAAATAAAGTTGGTTATAAATGGTCAAATTGTATCACCTATTTGGGGGTAGGGGCTGGCGCCCAAATGAGGGCCGGCCTACGCCCTTCCCAACTCCTTACCGGAAGACATGACCACTCCACTACTCCCCTCCACTGACAGGCAGCTTTTACATATCTAAAGTACTCCCATGTGGGAGAAAAACCATCCCCCGATGGACAACAGATACAGCTCCATTCAAGGCAAGCAGTCCCAGCCAAAAGACCAGTCCATCTATGACATGGACAATGATGATGGCGGACAACCATATGATGAACCTCCCAGGCTGGAAGACAACTACATAGACAGCGGAATGATGGGCCTAGAACCAGAGGCCCCAGAATAAGCAGAGGAGGATTAAGAAGTGGAACCACTATTGGAAGCAATGGGAAGCCAGTTGGTGGAACCAGCCAGAGGCATACTGAAGAAGAGAGCAGCAGGATTTGCAAGAACAGGAATGCAGAAGAAGTGCACAGGACCCGGACTCCTGAGACGCTCAACATGCAAGAAGAAGCTCCATTTCAGCCACCTCAAGGAAGCCTTCCTAGCTGACAAACCATCGGACAAGTTTGTCTCCACCCGACCCATGAACCCTCCTTGCAACCCATCACAGCTCATCAGCATACACATGTGGAGAGAGTCCCCCAAGGATCTCAGAGGATTCCACGTCAAAGGCACGAGGAAGAACCTACTCCAAGCGCTCTACCAGATGGATGAAGAGGAAGCGGTGGAAGTGGAAGAACAAACTCAGCAACAACTGGACAAGTCATCGTATCTCAATCCCCAAGTGCACAGAGAAATGCACAAATGGATCCCTGCGGATTCGGCGGATGTCACCTCACACATCCTACACTGAAGACGGATGACTCAGGACTCCCCATCTAGTGCCCACTCCCCTTCGTGGGCCAACCCAGCATGGACAAGGACGGCAGGGACACTACCATGGACAACAATCATACTCATGGTACTGGGCATGCTGACAATTGCCAGCACCAGAATAATACAGGCGGCTCCCCCACTCCCAGGCCAAGACATACCAGCAAGGCTCCACGCTCTCGCCGCCCCCTCTCCGCATCACACTCTCCTCCCCTGAAGAGCAGGCTCTCGTCCTGGCCACGGCAAAGCAACTGGCATCCTCTGAGTGCTTCAAAGGGGTGTTCATCCGCCCTGACCGCTCTCCACAAGAGCTGGCCCTCCTCAAAGTCCGCGCAACACACCGCAATGAGCTCCTGGCCTCCCTCCCTGCTGCAGGCCATCCAGCCACCACCTTCCGCATCAACTACCGCAAGCCCGGCTTTCCCCTGCTGATCACTGATCACTGATGGAGTCGTGGATCGGAGCTGGAGTGACCACAGCAGCTCCCCTGCCCCCACCCCAGCCCCCTCTTCCCCCTCCAACCCCACCACATCTTCTGCTCCAAAAGTCCCAGATGCCCAGCCACCAGCCATCGCCTCCTCCCAGCCCACCTCCTCAAGCTCTTGGGAGGGTCCGGTGGAAGCAGCGGCCCTTTCCCAGCCTCTTCTCCCCTCCTCCTCCAGCGACGGCCCCAGCGACGTCAGGACTGCCCTCACTGCAACTCAAGTGGAGCAGGCCCTTTTCAATAAAACCCCCAATGCCCAGTCCCCCTCCCTCTCCTCCCCCACTTCCAACGCCTAGCCAATTTCTCCTGTTTAATGCACGAGGGATCCGCTCAAACACAAAGGCCCGCCCTAAGCTCCAGCTCCTCACTGCCCTACTAGAATCATAGCAGCACGTAATGGAACTCAGGACCACACAG
>JASANA010010089.1:0-75189 GCA_030248095.1 Ptycholaimellus sp. GST1_10
ACCTTCAACACATTCTTCTTTTAGCGAACATCCCATCGGCAATCTTGAGATGATTATGTAGCAGGATGCAGGAATGTTAGCAGAAAGTTGGTATCACTGGCAATATCCACAAACACATTTCAAGACCCTCCTGCGCACTTCTTTTTTCAAGAATTTGGTAAAACCGTGCCGCCAAATCACATTCACTATTTAGGATCAAATCAAGAAGACGAAGTGAGCTTTAATTTCAATTCATTTTTCAATGACATCGACAAAACGAGTCGACAAAACCACAGGTAATTATTTATCATTGAGTAATCATTGCTTTTATCATTGAGTGATTGATCATCGATTGTCATTGACTGATCCAATTCTTCGTTTTTTGAAAAGAACCAGACAACAACAATGCTACATGCATGCAAGGGCTGACTCCTATAACCCCCCCCCCCCCCGAAGAATAACACCCCCCCCCCCCCCCCCCCCCCGAAGATATACACCCCCCCCGAAGATATACACCCCCCCGAAGATATACACCCCCCCCGAAGATATACACCCCCCCCCGAAGGGTACTATATTGAAAAATTTTTTATTGCCTTAACATACTTCTCTGTACATATCTCGAAATTTAAACTCACGGAATTTTCATGTAGATGATTAAATACCTACTTTTTACTCCTAAGCAACTAGTAGGTACTGCCACAGTATGGACCATGGCTCTAAGCAACTAGTAGGTACTGCCACAGTATGGACCATGGCTCCTAAGCAACTAGTAGGTACTGCCACAGTATGGACCATGGCTCCTAAGCAACTATGGGTGGTACTGCCACAGTATACGCGCATTTTGACTAAGCCTAAGTGGTTGCCGTAAACAGTATCCTAGTACTACTCCTGGTAGTAGGCAGACTAACTAGTAAAAAGTAGGTATATAGTTGTTTATATAAAAATTCCGTGAGTTTAAATTTCAAGATATGTAAAGAGAAGTATGTTAAGGCAATAAAAAAATTTTCAATATAGTACCCTTCGGGGGGGTGTATATCTTCGGGGGGGGGTGTATATGTATAATACCCTTCGGGGGGGGGGTGTATATCTTCGGGGGGGGGGGGTTCTAGGAGCCAGCCCATGCAAGAATATGAATAATTATAACTGAAAAATAAATAAATAAAAATAAACTCATTAAAAATATAACAAACATGAAAGAATCCAAATATATTAAGATATTAATAGATAAAAAAATAAATAATAAATAAAAAACTAAATTATTTAAAAATTATAACAAAAAGAAAAGATTCAAAACTCAAAAATACAATTCAAATTTATTGGCAAACTAACATATTTTTGTAAAGTTTTCATGATTTATACTTAGGGCAATCGGTTTTTGGGAGAAAAGAGTTCTAATTTTGACCTGCCGATGGTACCAGTTGCTTTCTCAACTTAAAGTTTTCAAAATAAGAAGGATTGCCTTAGAAAGATTCAAACCTCACAGTTTCAACCTGCTGTTCAGTCGCTTAGACCACTTACACCACTGATGCATATGTATAGTTGTTTAACTGAAGACATAAATAAAAATATCTGGTACCATCGGCAGGCCAAATGTGGGTCTCTTTTCTCCAACATTTGCAATTGACTCGAGTAAAAAGTAAAGGAAATACATTTTATACTAGTGGAATCTGCTGCTTGGACAGTTGCATTTTGTTTTTGGCGCGCAGATCATTGTCTCTTTCCATGTGCGCCCAAAAACAAAATGCAGATGACGCAGCAGATTCCACTAGTATAATATGGTAAGGTTCCAAGTAGTAGTAGTAAGAAGTAGTAGTAAGAATGGTAATGGTAATTCTTACTTCCAAGTAGTAGTAGTAAGTGGAGCCATCAGCTGTACTTGCTTGATGGAGTAGGTGTCTTGCTACGCTCCGCTATCGCTTTGCTCGCGCCACCCCTTTTTCTATGCGATAATAAGACGGACGGAAGAAGCATTGGAGCCTGTTTTTTGGTCAGAATCTGGTTTGAGAGTATCGGGTGGCTGAGTGGAGCGATTCGGCGGGGTCTACGCGCATTCCGCATCCTCCTGCCTCTTCGGCTACCCTCTCTCTCTCCTGCCTAATCCTGGTGGTATTGCATCATGCCGCCTCCAGTCCTCCTCCAGACGAGTAGGAAGAAGTGTGCCACTGCCTGCCCCGGCGGGGCGGACGGCAATCATGGCAAGGCCCGCTTCAGCTGCGGCACCTGCCGGCTCACCTTCTGCTTCGCGGGGATGGACAACAGCTTCACGCCGGTCGGCTCCGCGACGCTGGAGCACTTCCGCCAGCTCATGGACGCCTCCACCGCCGGCACCAAGGACATCGGCTTCTACCTCCTCTGCCCCAGATGCGATCTCAAGGAGTCTGCGGCGGTGGCGCCGCGGTCGCTGGTGGAGCAGATGCTCGACGCCGAGATCGTGGACCCAGACGGCGACCTTCCCGACTTCGTCCTCAGCCAGGCACTCCAGCCCCCTGCGCCAGCCGGACCGCCTCCGGCCGCGGCGGACGGGCAGATGGGCAATCTAATGCAAATGTTTCAGACATTGCTTCAGGCCCAACAGCAGGAGCGAGTGGAGGCGAGGGACCGGGACACGCAGCTCCTGGCCCTCCTCCAGGCTCAAGCGGCAGCGCGAGCCCCGCCCCAGGCCGGGGTACTGCTCCAGCCAGGCCCACCAGGCCAGGCGGCGCCGCTGGGACAGCTCCTGGCCGCCCCGCCCGCCGCCAACCCGCTCTCCTTGCCCAAGCTCAAGTACGAGTACCCGGTCTTCGACGGCGAGGATCCGGCTGCCTACGGCCAGTTCCGGAGCTGGGTGCGCCATCGCCTGGCGGACAACACCAGCCTCTCCCAGACCGACAAGTTCGCCTACCTCCACCACAACTTGGACGGGCGGGCCCGGGCCAAGATCGAGCCTCTGGACCGACATTCAGCGACGGCGTTCGACGACGCGGTGGCCATCCTGGACGACAACTACGACCAGCAGGACCTCATCAAGGGCGTCCTGTTCTCAGAGCTAATCGCGCTCGAAGCGGTTGCAGAAGGGGACAGGGAGGGGATGGAGGAGTTCGCGGACAAGCTACGTCTGCTGGTGGCCCGCCTGGAGTCTGCAGGCGTGTCTGAGGCTGCCATCGACTCTCACTCCTACCACCTCCTCAACCGGCTGCCCGGGGGCCTGGTGCGGGACGTGCAACAGCAGCGCTCACGGGCCAACCTGCCAGCCGTCCCCGGGGTCAAAGATCTGTTGAAGGTGATCGCGGGCGAGCTCCGGCTGCTGCGGGGGACGGCGGGGGAGGGCAGCTCACACCCTTCCTCCACGGCCTTCTTCGCCTCCAACCGGGCTCCACGAAGCAACCAGCCAGGCGGCGGCCGCGACTCCAGGCGACGTGAATCGCCGGGGACGCTCCCGGGCCGCGGCCAGGGTGGCAAGCAGGAGTCGCGGAAGTCCAAGGGCAAGAAGGACTCGCGGAAGCAGCTGCCGAAGCGCTGTTTCCTCTGCGACGGCGAGCACTGGGCCAAGGACTGCGACAAGTTCACGACGGCGAGTCAACGCCGGGCGAACGTCTCCCGACGCGGCCTCTGCTCCTACTGCCTAAAGCGCCATGAGGGGGATGAGGCCAGCTGCTCCGCCCGCAACGGCGGGTGCCGGGTGGCCGGGTGCTCCGGCCGTCATCACACAGCCCTCCACGAGGACCCGCAGGGAGGTGGCTTCATCGGCTCCCTCACTAGCGGCAGTCAGACAGCTCTGTCAACGACGGCGGGGGGCCAGGAGGGCGCCAGCATCCTCGCTACCTTCACCAGCCCCCTCCTGGGCCGGGCGGGCCGTCCCGAGGTCCACGCCTTCTTTCTTTGCGATTCGGGGGCCAGTTTCAGCTGGGTCCGGGAGGACGTCGTCCAGCGCCTAGGCCTGCGGGCTCTGCCTCCGGAGACGATCGACGTCTCCTACGCTGGGTCCCCGGTGAAGCGGCTGGTGACTACGCGTCTGGTGCTCCTGCGGGCCAGAGGCAAGGACGGTTGCTGCCTCGAGTTCAAGGCCTACCAGGCACGAGTCATCTGCCCGGAGCTGCTCCTGGGTGGCTTCCGCATCAAGCAGAGGGCCCTCGGGGGCCTGGACGCCGGCCAGCTCTGCAACGCTCCGCCAACCACGGTCCAATCCTGCACGGTAGAGGTGCTTTTAGGCCTGAACGTCTACGAGGAGGTGATGGGTCCGCGGAGCCAGCCGAGGGCGCTCACGGGCCGCCTGACCCTGTACTCCACCCAGTTCGGGCTGGTGCTCCGCGGCAGTCTCCGGGCCTCCGAGGTCCAGACATCGGACCAGCTCCGTCGCCAGGTGCCCTGCCACACCATCTTCAACGCCGCCTCCTGCCCCGCCACACTGGCCGAGTTCCTGCACGAACAGACGGCGCTGGACAAGCTGGGCTTCGCAGCCGGCGCGGACTCTGGGGAGCTCCTCGAGGACCGCCGGACCGCCGACCTCCAGGCCCAGATCTACAGGGACGGCTCTGGGGCCTTCCACGTACCCTTACCTTTCAAGGACAGCGCGCCCGCCCTGGCCAGCAACTTCTACCAGGCTTTCCAGCGCGCGGCCTCCACCCATCGGCGTCTGAACCCCGAGGAGCGCAAGCGCTACTACGCCGAGTTTGAGGAGCAGGCCCAGTTGGGCATCATTCGCCGCGTGGACGGGCCGCCGCCGCCAGGCTATCTCCTCCACCACTTGGCTCATTTTCCAGCGCCCGGTCCAAAGACGAGGCCAGTGGTCAACGCCGCTAGCCGCTGCGGGTCTCCACCTCGCTGCCTCAACGACTTTGTGGAGGCTGGGCCCAGTCTGCTGACCGACCTTCTCCAGGTTCAGCTGGGCATGCAGAAGGGGCACTACGGGCTGGCTGCAGACATCCGCTGGGCCTTCTATGCAATGCGGGTCTGGCCGGAGCACCAATCGGCCCTGCGCATCGTCCTCCCCACCGACAAGTCCAAGGCCCTCACCGCCAACAACTTCTCCATCTGGCAGTACACGCGCGTCATCATGGGATGCAACGCCTCTCCCTGGCTCCTCCAGAGCTGCCTTCGCCTCCTGTGCCAGGAGGCGGTGGAGGCTGAGCGACCAGAATTGCCGGAGACGCTCCTGTCGTGGGGCCTGACGGCGGCGGAGGTGGGCAGCGTGCCGGGCGCCACGTACGCGGACAACCTCGTCTACAGCTTCGACGAGGAGGCTGATGGAGCGCGGCTGGCCGTGGGCTTCCGGCATCTGTTCCAGTCGGCGGACTTCCAGCTCCGCTCTTTCGGCTCAAATGCACAGGGTGTGCGGGAGGCCCTACCAGCTGACGTCTACACCGGCGACAACGCCTTCAAGAACCTGGGCGTGGTTTGGGACCTGTCGGCCGACTGCCTGTCTGTGCCAGCCCCGGACTTCAAGGACGTTCCGGACGCCGGCCTCACCGTCCGCCACCTGGCCTCGGGCACCGCCAAGGTGTACGATCCCATCGGGTTCTTCACCACTCTGACGCTCCAAGGCCGCCTGCTGATGCAACGTGCTCACGCCCTATGCTCAGGCTGGGAGGACGAGCTGCCCGAGGAGGTGGAGTCCGACTGGCTCCGCCTCCGACCCCAGCTGGAAGGGACCGCAGGAGTTCGCCTGCCGCGCCACCTCTTCCCAGGCTCCGGCCGGCGCTTCCTGCTAATCACCTCCGACGCCTCTGCCACGGCCTATGGCTACGCAATCTACATCGCCCAGCCGGACGGGGATGGTCCGGAGAGCTGCCTCGCTCTGGCTCGTGCCCGCCTCCTGCCATCGGAGAGGAAGGGCATCCTTATCACGGTTCCCCGCAGCGAGCTGTGGGCCGCGGAGTTCGCCGCCAGGGCTGCCGGCTTCATCGCTGGCCAGCTCGGGCCCTTCGCGGCCATCGTCCACTTCATCGACTCCGCCATCGTGCTCGCGTGGCTCAAGGCCGGCGAGGCGCCCCGGGCCTACGAGACGCGCAGAGTCCGGGACATCCTGGCCCACAGTCCTACCACAGACTTCCGCTACATCCAGTCCGCCGAGAATCCCGCCGACTGGGCAACGAAGAGCCGGAGTTTGTCCGAGTTGACGAGCGGCAAGGCCTTCCTTCATGGCCCCGCCTTCTTCCGGACTCCTCCAGAGCTTTGGCCACCGTGGGCTCAGAAGCGACCACCGCCTCCCGCCTCCCTCACCCAGGCCGCTGGCGCCCTCGCGGGCGAGCTGGCTTCGACGCCGGGTGGGCAGGGCGGGCCGTGGCCGTCGCTGGACCCCATGGGGGAACCGCCGCAGCCAGAGGGTGCGACGCTGGGCGAGGGCTGCGCTGCCTCTGTTGGGGCTGGGGCTGGGGCTAGTACTGCTGTGGCCTCTTCCCCCGGGGTCGACTCTACTCCGCCTTCGGGTGTTGACTCCCCCGGGGGAATCGACTCAACGCCGGGCAAGGAAAGTCTCAGCTCACCCTCCAGCATGCAGCCTCCTCCTCCCCAGGTCCCTACTGGACTGTCTGGAGCAGAAGCGGGCTCTGCACTCCTCTCTCCCTCTACAGAGGTGCAAACCCGTAGCTCCGCGGAGACAGCGTTGGCCTCCCTCACCTTGGCCTCCTCCATCAGCCAGGCTGATGGGTATGAGTCTATGCCAGGTGGGCAGGGCCACGACTCCGGGGCGGTTGGCCTGCGAGGACTCCTGCGGTTGGCCCGTTTCTCAAGGCTGACCCAGGCCCTCAACGTGGGCACACACATCCACCGCTTCGTCTCTCTGCTGTCCCCGGGCCTCAACGGGGGCACACGCTTCGGAAAGGCGCCCGACCCTGTGAAGGTGCCGTGGCTGGAGAAGGAGGAGACGCTGATGGCCCTGGTGCGCGAGGAGCAGCAGTCCGCCTATGGCCTGATCTACGAGTTCCTGGCCCTGCCGGTGGGCGCTGCCATTCCAGCCCGGCTCCGAGGGGCCCAAGCTCAGGCGCGCCAGCTCAGCCTCTCCCAGGATGACAAGGGCTACCTGCGGGTAGGGGGACGCTTCGCTCGCGCCCTCGTCCCCATCGCCCCGCCTCTGCTGCTGCCGCAGGACTGCGACCTGACTAGGCTTCTGGTCCTCCACCATCACCAGAGCCGCTCGCACGCCCCCACCAACGTCACTCTGGCCACCTTCCGCCTCAAGTTCTGGATGGCCTCCGGCTACAAGACTGCCTCACGCATCGTCCGTTCCTGCCAGCTCTGCCGCCTAGCTCACAGCCAGCCTCCGCCTCAGCCGGGACACGGACAGCTCCCGCCCAGTCGGCTGGAGCTCAGCGCGCCCTTTTCTTCCATCCTCCTGGATCAGGCCGGGCCCTTTCCGGTGCTGGCCGCGGGGCGACGGGTGAAGCGCTGGGTCCTGGTCATCAACTGCTCCTGCACTAGAGCCGTGCACTACGAGCTCCTGTTCAACTACTCAGCGGCCGCGGTTGTGAGCGCGTTGGAGCGCTTTTGGAGTCGGCGAGGCCTCACCCGACTCACCATCTGGCTGGACAACGCATCCGCCTTTCACAGCGCCGCCAAGCAGCTCTCACCCTACCTGCAATCCCTGGACCTCTCCGGGTTCGCCAGCCGGCACCCGGTCCGCTTCGTCTTCACCGCCGTCCGTGCCCCATGGGCAAACGGCGCCAGCGAGGTCCATGTCAAGTTGCTCAAGACCTGCCTCAAGTCTACGCTCTGGCACCAGGCCGTCTCCGAGGAGACCTTCATCACGGTGCTGGCTAAGGTGGAAGCCTGCATCAATCAGCGACCCCTTTGCACCGCCTCCGACGACCCCCAGGACTTCAGCCCAATCTGCCCCGCCGACTTCCTGGCCTCGCCCGTCTTTGAGGAGTCGGGGGAGACAACGCTCCAGGCCAGCCTCCGCCGGGCCCAACGCCGCAAGGATCGGCTGGCAGAGGACCTGGGCCAGCGTTGGCGAACGGAGTACCTCTCCTTCCTCCGCAGCAAGCACCTGGCTGCCGCCGCCCGCCGTCGTCTGCCGGCCGCCGCTCTGCTCCAGCCGGGAGACGCCTGTCTACTGAAGGAGGCAACGCCGCGACAGACCTGGAAGCTGGTGCGGGTGACGGGCATCTTCCCCGACCCGGCCGGTGTCCTCCGCTATGCCACCGTCATTGACAAGAAGGGCTACGAGGTCCGCCGCTCCATCGCGCATCTGGTGCCACTGGAGGCCTCTGAGGAGGCTTCCTGTGCGCCACCCCCTTGCGGTTCCCCTGCATCCAGTGCTGGGCAGATGGTGGCGGGTGAAGAATTTCAGCCAATGGGTCCAGCGCGGGGGCAGCGACCTGAATCGCCGGAGACGCTCCCAGTTCCCGCCCCTCCTCAAGTGCCAGTGGAGCAGTCAGAGGCCTTGCCGGGCCCTGGCTCTCCATTGGGATCCGGTTCCCCTTCCCCTGAGGCTGAGCAGGTAGCTGCCGGGGAAGAGACTGCAGGCAATGCGGGACGGGTCAGCGCACGGCATCTGCGATGGCTGCGTCGGCAGCAGCTCGCCTGAGTCCCCAAGTTCCTGCCTGCGTCTTCAGCCTCCTATCGGCACAAACCCCCCCCCCCTACCCCCAATCCCAGCTTTCAGCATAGTTTTAGATTGGTCGTGAGATTTACTGCTAGCCTAAGCTGAGTTCAGGTAGGGCAGTCAGGGACTTCCGAAGCCTCTGGATTTCGGCCTGGCCTAGCACTTTGCCAGGAGCTGGAGACAGCTTCCGAACCAGAGGTGGAGGGCGTGAGGGAGGAGGAAAAGTACAGCCCTGACCTGCACCCGTACCGGCGTCACCGAGTACTCCTCTGCGGTAGGGTAGCATCCGTCTCTTCCTTCTCTTCACTCACGCCTCCGGCCTGCTTCTCTGATTCCGTTTCATGTCTCTTTTCTCGTTTTATCCATTTGGGTACTCTGGTCCAAGATCTCGGACACTAGAAGGCAGTGATTTCCTTGCCTTGAGCTTGACTTTGCTCCATTTTCTCTTGCCTTTGGCACATTTTTCATGGCATTTCCTTGTCTTTGGGTTTTAAGCCTTTGCTTCCCGGGGGAGAACTGGAGCCATCAGCTGTACTTGCTTGATGGAGTAGGTGTCTTGCTACGCTCCGCTATCGCTTTGCTCGCGCCACCCCTTTTTCTATGCGATAATAAGACGGACGGAAGAAGCAGTAAGAAGTAGTAGTAAGAATGGTAATGGTAAGGAATAAGCCAAATCCAGAGCCCTTGCCCCCCCTCCCCCTCCTCCCTCCCCCTTCCCAGGTGTTGGAGCGAGTCAGGTGTTGGATGCAGAAGGCAGCTTCTTTGCATCTGTCCCCTACGTCGAGGGCCTGTTCCAGCGGATGAAGGAGGCTGCAGCAGGTACTGGCATCCGTCTCGTCTCCTACACCCCCAACACCCTGGCTACCATCCTCCTTCCAAAACTCAAATACTCAAAACCGAAATGTCAGCAGTCAAATCTGGTTTACAAGGTCCAGTGCAGCTGTGGGGCAAGCTATGTAGGTGAAACGAGTCAGGAGTTACAGTCCAGGATGCGTCAGCATGAGGCCTCCCATGCCCGAGGTGATGGGAAGTCTGCGTTTGGCCTCCCTGAGCACCGCACCTGCCAGCCTGCCTTTGATGATCCCTCCATCCTCACCTACGAAGCCCACCCTCGGCTCCGGCTGCTCAAAGAGGCTGCTTTCATTCGCTCCTCACAGGGACAGGTGATGGTGGGCCCTGATGATGATGCCCTGAATCCGCGTCACATGACACCAAAACGCACTTCGTTGTCATACGACGTTGAAAACGTCGTGTGACAACCATTTTTCGTTGTCATATGCTTAGGGTAAATGGACTTCATGACAACAAAAAGCATCCTTTGACAACAGAAAATTACCACACGACAACATTTTGTGTCAAGTGGTGAAAACGACATATGACAACCAGAAAAACCTGTTGTCATTGGAAAGTCGCATGACAACCATTTTTCTGTTGTCATGGCTTCGAGTTGTCATGTGGTAATTTTGCTGTTGTCATACGTCGTGGGCATTTTGCAAGACCACATGACAACAAGATTGCTTTTTTATCTCTTTTTTTCTATCTTTTTTTCTCTTTTTCTATCTCGTTTTTTCTATCTCTTTTACTATCTCTTTTTTTGTCTCGTTTTTTCTATCTCGTTTTTTCTATCTCTTTTTTTAATTTTTTTTCTATCTCATTTTTTCTATCTTGTTTTTTTAATCTCTTTTTTTCTATCTCTTTTTTCTATTTCATTTTTCTATCCCTTTTATTCGTCTCTTTTATTAATCTTTATCTCTTTCTCTTTCTCTTCTCTTTTTTCTCTTTCTTTATCTCTTTCTCTTCTCTTTTTTCTCTTTCTTTATCTTTTTTCTCTTTCTTTATCTCTTTATCTCTTTATCTCTTTTTTTATCTCATTGGGCTGGCGCGAACAGAGCATTAGCGAAGTGTCAGCGCCCAGCCCCTCTTTTCGACCCAGGTGTACGTTTTCGGGGTTATTGCTAGATCTTAAAATTGATAAGGATTTTGTGCTTCATAGAAACGTCCAATCGTTCTGATTCTTTTTGCATTGGAAAAAGCATCATCGAATTGACCGAAACTCGCGAGAAATCATTAAAAATTGGCAGAATTCGTGAGAAAATCACTCAAAACCATTTGTCCGAACTCCTCCTCCTCCTTCTCCTTCTCCTTCTTCTTCTTCTCCGCATCTATTCAATGGACGATAGTAGGTATTCATTTCTTCCCCCACTCACCCCCCCTCCCCGGGTCCTTGGGCCTCATGTATCGATTTTTATTCATAAGTCTTCAGTTAAACAACGCTGTATATGCACCTGTGGTGTAGTGGTCAAAGCGATTAAACAACTGGTTGAAACTGGGAGGTTCGAATCCTTCTTGGGCAATCATTTTTATTTTGCAAATTCTAAGTTGAGAAAACAACTGGTACCATCGGCAGGTCAAAATTAGAGCTTTTTTCTCCCAAAAATCGCTTGCCCTAAGTATAAATCCTGAAAATTTCACAAAAATATGTTAGTTTGCCAATAAATTTGAATTGTATTTTTGATTTTCGAATCTTTTCTTTTCGTTATATTTTTCAAATAAGTTTGTTTTTCATTTATTATTTATTTTTTATCCAATAATATCTTAATATATTTTCGATTCTTTTTTATGTTTGTTATATTTTTAATGAGTTTATTTTTATTTATTTATTTTTTATATATTATAAAATAATGTAAAATTGTATTTATACTTTTATACTATATTAAAAGTGGAAGAAATAACTGGTACCATCGGCAAGCTAAATGTGGGTCTCTTTTCTCCAAATTTTGTTATTGCCTCGAGCAAAAAGTCAAGGTAATACATCTACTACTAGTGGAATCTGCTGCGTCATCTGCATTTTGTTTTTGGGCGCGCATGGAAAGAGACACTGAACTGCGCGCCAAAAACAAAATGCAACTGTCCAAGCAGCAGATTCCACTAGTAGTAGATGTATTACCTTGACTTTTTGCTCGAGGCAATAACAAAATTTGGAGAAAAGAGACCCACATTTAGCTTGCCGATGGTACCAGTTTTTTTTCTATCTCGTTTTTTTAATCTCTTTTTTCTATCTATTTTTTTCTGTCTCTTTTTTCCTACCTCGTTTTTCTAGCTCTTTTTTTAATTTTTTTTCTATCTCGTTTTTTCTATCTTTTTTTAATCTCTTTTTTCTGTTTCTTTTTTTAATCTCTTTTTTCTCTTTTTTATCTTTTTTTAAGATCCACAAATTCTGGGATAAGTTCTGCCCTTTACTTGTTGCATTGAAGACCCTCTCCTTATAAAATGGATTTGGGAATTTCTGTTGTCAAGTAGCACCTAACCCCTAGGCAAAGCATCATTTGACAACAGCCTAAGAAATTACGAGTATTTCAATCCTGAACCTAACCTCAGCCTAACCGAAACAGGCCAAGAACAAGTAAATGAAAAATGGACAAACCTTAGAGGCTGCGAAGTGAAGTATGAGGAGAAGAAGAGGCACTTGAGGGCTGATGGAGCTGTACGGTTGTGCTGGCCCAGGCAGAAAGTGACACTGATGTAGGAGATAGGAGGCAGATGGCCCAACAAGGTGCCACAATGCGGGGCCCCTATCCAAGGCCATTACATGCCTCCTCCACTGCCTCCCCCTCCAACTTTCATGCCCATCAATCATCCCCTCTAATACCGCCACACCTTTCCCCCTCCTCCCCCTCCTGCCCCTCCCTCCTATGCATCCCTCACAAACATTCCCTATGCCGCCTTCCCTCCTACTGCCTACAGTGGTTGTCATGCGTCGCTGGCTGGTTGAGCAGCACCATAATCCATCAATTTCCAGGCAGAGCAGCACAAAATTCCAACATTTTCATCAAAGAATCACCAAGAAGGCAAATCTGGCGGTTGTCATGCGACGCTGACACAAAGCCCACATGACAACACCGTGACAACAGGTTGTCGTGTGGTAATTTTCCTGCTGTCATACGCCGCCTGCAATAACATCACATGACAGCGAGCGGCATTCCCATTTTTGCTGTCATACGTCGTTTTTGCGACGTGTGACAACCAAATTCGGAGGGCATTATGACAACATGTCAGGTGGTAAAAACGACACATGACAACATTTTGGCCTGTTGTCGTATGGTAATTTTAATGACAACGATTGGGCACCCCCCCTGCCCAATCGTTGTCATGTGACGTCGCAAATGTTGTCATGTGACGTAGAGCCGATGCCCTCAACCGAAATGCTGGTGTCCTCATCCCTGACCGCTGGCTACCTGCCCTCGCTGCCTTGACTTCCTCCACATAGCCATCCGGTTCCCCTCTCCCAATCCCCCAATCCCCCTCCCCTCCCCCTCCCCCTCCCCCTCCCCCCTTTTTTCCAGCTTTTGCAGTGTGCTCCGAGGTGCTTCACGTCTGCTGGTCTCCACTCCCTTGCCCTCCACCGCCGCCCCTCTTCAGTGGCTTGGCTGTGCTTCATTTGTGCTGCACATTGTGTGTGAGGGTGGCTTTTTGGCTGGTTTTTCCACCCCAAAAAAAAGGAGCAGGCGACTCCCAGCCCTTGTTGAAGAGCTACTGCTTTAGATGGAATTATTTGATGACTTTGTGCCTTCTTATCATGACTTTATCTTGTGTATTGTCCTGAATTTCCCTTTATATACCCCCTTTTTCATGCATTCTTCCCCCGGCCTGAGCGAACGCCAGCTCTACCAACACTTCTCATCGCGCCTCGTGCGGTGCCCTCTGTCTCTTCTTCTGCCCCAGAAGTGGGTTGAAGGCGCGGGATGGGAGCGGGGAATTCGCGAGGCTTCGGCTTCGCACCTACCGCTGGAGGAGAGGCTCGAAAGGCCTAGTCTCGCCCATCATCAGGAGCAGCCGGTGTACATCAAGGAGGCGAGGTGAGCAGGAGGAGGCGAGGAGGAGGAGGCCGCCACGCCGCCGACCTCCCCACCAAGCAGCTCCTCAGGACTACATCGAACTTTCCCCGCTTCACTCAAGCAGTTCTTCAGCCATTCGGCCAGGTTCGCCTCAACCCCTGCAGTGCATTTTAGTGCTGTTTTGCCAGGTGCTCGCTGCATTCGCCTGGCCTCGATCTCGGCTTCTGGACTTCAAGCGCGAAGCTCAGGCACAGGCTTGATTGGTGTCTCCCTGCCTTTTCCTTCCTTCTCCACACAACTCAAGCTCTCCATTCACGCCGGCCCTGGCTTCCTCTTCCCGGGCAGCGACGTTTTCGTATGCCCCTTTCCTTTCCCCCTTCTTTGCTTCGAAGTGGCCTTGGTATGCAGATGAAAGTGCGTAAGTGTCAGAGCGTCGACGAGAGAGTAGGCGGAGTGGGGAGGAGCTGGGGCGATGCTGGAGCGGCCTCCAGCTCCGGCTCTGAGGCTGAGTTTGCCCAGCCACAATCATGCGTTAGCGTCCCTCTAGTCCCTTTTCCTGTTATAGACAGAGTGGGTGCAGAGCGACGTTTCGCAGTTGACGCTGCCGCCAGCCTACACCACGCATTCTCAGCCAGCAAAGCTGTCTTTTCGCCAGTGATCGAAGTTTTGTATTCCCGCTAGCCTTGGAATTATAGGTCGCCTATTTTTTTGTAGAGTTTTGACTAGTTTTTGGGTCTTAGAATTGGTTTTGTCGCTATGCTACATCGCCTCGCTTTGGCTTGGGCAGAAGTGGAATTATATTTCATCTGGTATCGCGGGTTGCGTTTTTGATTACTGTTGCGGTCGTTTTGTCCCAGAATTTGTGAAAATTCAAGGGAATTGGAAGTGTGTCTAAATGCACTGCAAGGGTTGTTGGAAAGGGGAAGATGTAGCTTTGCCGAAGAGCTGGCCGATAAGTTTTTACAGAAGCCCGAACGGCAGGCTCAGCGATCGCTTTCCGCACGCAATCGTGATTCGGGCAGCGGAGGGTGAGAGGCACATCCCCCCCTTCAACCTACCCCTCTTTCCCTCACCTGCCACCGCAGCTATCTCATCGAGTCCTGTCTCCTCACAGCGCCAGCCTGGCAGCGCCAAGCTACTCACGCAGCCCACACCTCTCCGCCTCCCTTCTCTTCCCCTCACGCCAAGCCCAATGCCCCTCCTAGCTTTTAACAAAATCAAAAACCGGGCATGGTTGTCCTTATCATATTTGATCATATACCTGAGGCAGTGGAAACTTTTCGCATTTTGGGGATACCTTATTCCTAATTTGCCTAATAAATAAATATTAAATTAAATTATATTAAATAATAAAATAATATTTCAAATAATTTAGATTGCAAAAATGCAAATCGTTTTATAATGATTACTGGACAGTGACAATATCTTTAAAGATATATTCATAATAAATGCAACATTTAACCACATTTAGCCACAGGAAAACGGCAACATTGATACAGCACAGTACATCCACACTATTTCACATAATGAAAATGTCCTTTTTCATTAATTTCCACTTTTTGATTTCGAGTGGTCTCTGATCTTAGGCCTTCAAGCCTCCTTGACGTGGGCGATGGGTTGGACTGACGGTGCGAGGAATGATTGCGCATGCCAGCTCACTCCTCCACCCCCCTCCTTCTTCAAAAACATCTCTCCCTTCCTTCCTCAACAAGAAGCCCACTGGCAACGGAGGAGCGCCAAAACACGCCTCCGCTTGTTCAGCGGAGGTAGATGTGCTGTTGGAGCCTAGGAGAGGAGAGGAGTGCTAAATGAGGAGGGAAAAGGAAGAGGCCTGGAAATGGGCGGCGAGCCAGAAGGCGGTGCTGATCTTGAGCAGGATTTCATGGCTCACGTTGAAAGGTAGAGGTTGGAGAGGTGCGCCGCAGAGGAGACAGGGAGGAGATGGCCAGGCACTGACGCACCACCGCTCGCTCCTGTCAATCCTTTCTCTCTCTAAAAAGGAGCGTAAGGGTGATGCCTTCTCAGCCAGTCCTTCCCGGTGCGCCGCGCCCGGCGGCGGAGGCGAGAGCGCCAGGTGAGCGGGGCCACAATATGGGCCCCCGTGTCCAGCGCCAAGCCCACGTAGACCCGTAGCCTCCCCGCAGTCCGAACAGCATGCTCTCCTGCAACTCCTCCCTCTTTCCCCTCCTCCCCTCTTCATTTCTACGCATTGAATTTTGAATTTTTACTTTTCTAGAAAACACTCTTCCTCTAAGCAAAGGAGTTCATCGTAGTAGCGGTAGCGAGGGGAAGGAGGCGGCAAAGAAGCAAAGCTGATGGCGCCGTAATAGGAGCCAGATCAAAGCGCCAGCCTGTCGCGTGAGTGAATGAAGCATGGCGCGAACTAGAGAGATAGGAGTGCCTTTGAGAGTGTGGGTGTGTGGTGCGGGCGGGCTCCACCAGACGATTGATGGCCAGCACCACGCACACGTCAAACACCCGGACCAGAGCTCAGCTCTTTAGATGCTTGTTGTGAGAGTTGAGTTGGATAGAGGAGAAGTAGAAGGAGGTGAGGAGAGGAGATTAGAAAGTGTTGAGTCAGGAGGATGTTGAAGATCGTGGGATGGCGGCGAGGAGTGAAGAGGTTTTTTGGGAGGCAGGTAAGGAGAGGGAGGGTGAGTTGGATGTGCAGGGATGTTTACCGTTATTGAAGGTGGTGGGCCTCCACATCCAGTGCATAGCCCCGTAGAGATTGCCTCTACCTTCTCCAGGTCTGGGGGGGGGGGGTTTTTTGTTTTTTCTAAGGTTGGTTTAGCAGTTTATATAAGACAAAAAACAGATTGGTCGTTTATAGAAAGTTTTTTAAATTGAAATAATGGTTTTATAAAATATGATATGGATATATTTAATATAGATCACAAAAGTATACATTGCGCGCAGTGTAAAAAAAGAGAGTTAGATTAAAGTTTTTAAAAGTTAGTTTTAGTAGTTATGTTTTATGTGTTTTAATTGGTTAGTGAAGAAAAGAGAGGGTGAATAATGTATTATAGTATGTCGTTTTTTTAATAGGTGTAAAAAGGGAGAAAGGAGAAGGATTTTATGCAATGAAAAAAAAGAAGAAGGACAGCAAGGTCACTTCAAATATAAAGGAGGAGTTTGAGGATAGAGATTTTATCTTTGTTAAGGGAAGGAGTTTTGATATTGGGCTGCGGAGGGAGCAAGCGGACCGTCAGCGCCCAGCCCCTCTTTTCACTAGGGTTGGTAATTAGGCCAGGGCCCTTCTCAAAGAGCAACAAACAAGAATTTAGAATGAACGTCAGTCCCCCCCCCCTCTCTTCTCTCTCTGCCTCTCCCTCCCCTTCGTCCTCACAGAAGCCCTTCCGCCTCCCTCTCCGCTCCATCCCTCCCTCCCCTGCCCCTCCTGCCCCTCCCCTCCCCCTTCCAGTGCCAGTTCCAGTTCCTCCCGTCGCCCTCCTTCTCTACTCGTGCCCCAGCCCCCTGTCCGTCAGCTGGCCCTCCATCTCCTGTTAACCCTCTTGCTGACATGCCCCCTCCCTTGCCTCTTTTCAAAAACTTAAAAAAAAATTTTCAAATCGGAAATTACAATGCAAATCTATAGGCAAACATAAAAATTTTTGAGAAATTTTCTTAGATTTTGTTTAGGAGAATCGATTTTTGGGAAAATAGAGCTTTACATTAGGCCTTCCGATGATACCAGTTGTTTTCTCAACTTTAAACAGACAAAAATAAAAAAGAATGCTTGAGAAGGATACGAACCTGCCAGGATCATTCATCTGACCAATCGCGTACACCACTACACCACTGCGGCATATGCCACCTTAGCCTAACTTCAGATTTATCAATAAATGACTATATGATAAAGCCCAGTGACCGGGGGCAGGGGGCGGGAGGATAAAATGAATACCTACTATCGTCCATTGAATAGATGCGGAGCAGAAGGAGAAGAAGAAGAAGGAGAAGAAGGAGGAGTTCGGACAAATGGTTTTTGGCATTGTTCATTGTTAAATAAATAGTTTTGGGCACAAGTCAAAAGATGAACTATAGTCAATTCGATGTTGCTCTTTCCATTGCAAAAAGAATTAAAACGATTGGAGCTTTCTGTGACGAGCAGCAGCCTTATCAAAATTGAGATCTAGCAATAACCCCAAAAACGTACACCTAGGTCGAAAAGAGGGGCTGGGCGCTGACGGTTTGCTTTGCTCCCTCGCGCCAGCCCAATCAATACATGAGGCCCAAGGACCCGGGGGGTGAGTGGGGGAAGAAATGAATACCTACTATCGTCCATTGAATAGATGCAGAGAAGAAGAAGAAGAAGAAGAAGAAGAAGGAGGAGGAGGAGGAGGAGGAGGAGCTCGGACAAATGGTTTTTTACAAAATTTACTACAATTCTGCAACTTTTCAGTGATTTCTCGCGAGTTTTGGTCAATTTGATGATGCTCTTTCCAATGCAAAAAGAATTAAAAAGATTGAAGCCCCCTGTGACGAGCTAGAGCCTTATCAAAATAAAGATCTAGCAATAACCCCGAAAACGTACACCTAGGTCGAAAAGAGGGGCTGGGCGCTGACGGTCCGCTTTGCTCCCTCGCGCCAGCCCAATTATGCAAAACTCCTATTCCCTTAGTGCAACAAAGATAAAATCTGCCTATGTCAAACTCCTTCGCTGGTATGATCGCAGGTTTTGGGCCAACTGTGCAACACTGCCTTGATGGCTTGTCATCCGTGTTAGCTGGGTCTTTTGTTTTAGTACATTGTGCCATAAAATCCTGTCTCCTTGTCAATTGCCTTAAGATACATTGCTTTTTACACCTTATGTAAAGAAAACGACATACTATAATACAATGTAATTATTCACCACTTCTCTTGTTTCATGATTGCACTCAGACGACCAAGTTGCTAGAAAGCACATGAAAAGCAGGTAGACTGACTAACGAGAGCCTGAGACTGATGATGTTCAAAAAGCTTTAAAGTCTAGACTTCTCTTTTTTGGTGTCATTTACACATACTGCGCGCAAGATGGTTCACATAACGGTTTTGAGGTGAGTCTATAAATATTTCAAAATCATATCCATATCATAATTATTATATCAAAACCGATCGTCAGGTTTCAAAATTTCAAGACAGAAACTTTTTAAAGCTATCAAAGCGCGACGCAAATCTTGAGGGTTTTTATGGTTCTGTAATATAATCAAAACGTGCTAGACAGCGTCACTTTTGTCCCCTCAAAAAGTGCCACTTTTATTAGCTATGTAATTAATTGTAAAGGTTGCAAAACATTCGACACCATCAAAACAACTAATTACCTATTTTCCTTATTGCCTAATTGCCTTATTTCCTTAATAGCTTATTACCTAATTTATGTCCCGTTGCACTAATGTCATGTTTTGGAGAAAATTTGAGCGATCATTGCTTGCTGCTAGCGACTACTCGTTGGATGGAAAGCTGTGTAAATGGCAGTGGAGTCTATCAAAACGTGCCTGCGGGCATCTATTTCTTATCTCAAGTACGAATGGCCTATTGTGGCTCCATTAGCTTATGACCAAGACGATCTACTTTGAGGGCATTTTCTACTTGGTGCCTTACAGCCTGTGCATGGTTGTGATGGCCCGACCAGCCTATCTGAATAACGTGGGCTATAAAATCATGTTCCTCATGGGCTTCATCGATCTCACAGCTGTTCATCGCCTCCCTCTTCCTGTACCATGGCCTCCCAAAAAAGCCTCTTTGCAGCTCCTTACGGCCGCCATCCTCAGCGGCATTCTTTCAATCATCGGCTTCGACTGGACTCAACACTTTCTAATCGTTACCTCTCCTTCAGCCTCCTTCTAGCTTCTCCTCTGATCCAAGCTCAAGCCTCTTGCACATGACAGAGGCAATCTAGGCAAAGATGCTGGGAGCTCTGGGCTACACCGTGTGGGTGTGGTATTGGACGCTGTGCGTGGTGCTGGCCATCAATCGTCTGGTGGAGCTCACCGTCCCGCACCACACACCCACACTCTTCAAAGGCACTCCTATCTCTCTAGTTCGCGTCCATGCCTTCATTCACTCACGCGACAGGCTGGCGTCTTTGGATCTGGCTCCTAGTTACGGCCGCCATCAGCTTTGGCTTCTTTGCCGTCCTCCTTTCCCCCTACGCTACCGTCTACTACGATGCAGGTACTCCTTTTGCTTAGAGGAAGAGTGTTTTCTAGAAAAGTAAAAATTCAAAATTCAATTGCGTCAGAAATGAAGATGGGAGATGGAGGGGATAAAGAGGGGAGGAGTTTGCAGGAGCAGCCATGCTTGTTCCGGACCCCTGCGGGGAGGCCTACGGGTTCTACGTGGGCTTGGCGCTGGACAACGGGGGCCCCATATTTGTGGCCCCGCTCAACCTGGCCGTCATCTACGCCTACCGCCGCCGGGTTCGCGGCGCCACCGGGGAAGGACTGGCTGAGAAGGCATTCATCCCCTTAGTCCGCCTCCATTTTTGTAGGAGAGAGAAGAAAGGATTGACAGGAGCGAGCGGTGGTGCGTCAGTGCCTGGCCATCTCCTCCCTGGTCATCCTCTGCGGCGTCACCTACTCCAACCTCTACCTGTTCAACGTGAGCCATGAAATCCTGCTCAAGATCAGCACCGCCTTCTGGCTCGCCGCCCATGGTTCCAGGCCTCTTCCTTTTCCCTCCTCATTTGAGCAGCCTCCTCTCCTCTCCTAGGCTCCAACAGCATCATCTACCTCACGCTGAACAAGCGGATGCGCGCGGATGTTTTGGCGCTCCTCCGTTGCCAGGTGAGGCTTTCTTGGTTGGCAGGGAAGGAAGGGCAGCAGGATGTTTTTGAAGAAGGAGGGGGGTGGAGGAGTGAGTCTGGCAGTGCGCAATCATTCCGTTCGCACCGTCCAAGTCCAACCCATCGCCCACGTCAAGGAGGCTTGGAAGGCCTAAGATCAGAGACCACTCGAAATCAAAAAGTGGAAATTAATGAAAAAGGACATTTTCATTATGTGGAAATAGTGTGGATGTACTGTGCTGTATCAATGTTGCCGTTTTCCTGTGGCTAAATGTGGTTAAATGTTGCATTTATTATGGAATATATCTTTAAAGATATTGTCACTGTCCAGTAATCATTATAAAACGATTTGCATTTTTGCAATCTAAATTATTTGAAATATTATTTTATTATTTAATATAATTTAATTTAATATTTATTTATTAGGCAAATTAGGAATAAGGTATCCCCAAAATGCGAAAAGTTTTCCACTGCCTCAGGTATATGATCAAATATGATAAGGACAACCATGACCCGGTTTTTGATTTTGTTAAAAGCTAGGGAGGGGCATTGGGCTTGGCGTGAGTTGGGAAGAGAAGGGAGGCGGAGGGGTGTGGGCTGCGTGAGTTCAGCTTTGGCTGTCTGCCCAGTGTCTGGCGCTGTGAAGGAGACAGGACTCCGATGAAGATAGCTGCGGTGGCTAGGTTGAGGGAAAGAGGGGTAGGTTGAGAAGGGGGGTTGAAGAATGTGCCTTCTCACCCAGTTCCGCTGCCCGAATCACGATTGCGTGCGGAAAAGCGATCGCTGAGCCTGCCGTTCGGGCTTCTGTAAAAACTTATCGGACCAGCTCTTCGGCAAAGCTACATCTTCCCCCTTCCAACAACCCTTGGCAGTGCATTTTAGAGTTCACACTTCCAATTCCCTTGAATTTTCACAAATTCTGGGACAAAACGGACCGCAACAGTAATCAAAAACGCAACCCGCGATACCAGATGAAATATAATTCCACTTCTGCCCAAGCCAAAGCGAGGCGATGTAGCATAGCGACAAAACCAATTCTAAGACCGCAAAAACTAGTCAAAACTCTACAAAAAAATAGGCGACCTATAATTCCAAGGCTAGCGGGAATACAAAAACTTCGATCACTGGGCGAAAAGACAGCTTTGGCTGGGCTGCAGAGATGCGGTGGTGTAGGCTGGCGGCAGCGTCAACTGACCGAAACGTCGCTCTGCACCCACTCTGTCTATAAGACAGGAAAAGGGACTAGAGGGACGCTAACGCATGATTGTTGGCTGGGCAAACTCAGCCTCAGAGCCGGAGCTGGAGGCACGCTCCAGCATTCGCCCCAGCTCCTCCCCACTCCGCCTACTCTCTCGTCGACGCTCTGGACACTTACGCACTTTCATCTGCATACCAAGGCCACTTTCGAAGCAAAGAAGGGGAAAGGAAAGGGGCATACGAAAACGTCGCTGCCCGGGAAGAGGAAGCCAGGGCCGGCGTCTGAAATGAGGAGAGCTTGAGTTGTGTGGAGAAGGAAGGAAAAAGGCAGGGAGACAACCAATGCAAGCCTGTGCCTGAGCTTCGCGCTTGAAGTCCAGGAAGCCGAGATTGCGATGGTCCAGGCGAATGCAGCGAGTCACCTGGCAAAACAGCACTAAAAGTGCACTGCAGGGGGTTGGAAGGCGAACCTGGCCGAATTGGCTGAAGAACTGCTTGAGCTGAAGCGGGGATAAGTTGTCGATGTAGTCCATGAGGAGCTGCTTGGTGGGGAGGTCGGCGGCGATGGCGGCCTCCTCCTCCTCGTCCTCCTCCGTGCTCACCTTCGCCTCCTTGATGTACACCGGCTGCTCCTGGATGCAGTGCGGGCGAGCATCGTAGGCCTTTCGAGCACTCTCCTCCAGACGGTAGGTGACGAAGCCGAAGCCTCGCGAATTCCCCGTCTCCCGATCCCGCGCCTTCAACCCAGCTTGGTGCTCTGGTGGCCTCAGAAGCCAGAGAGAGAGAGTTCGAGAAGAGGGCCAACCACGGACCAGTCGTGGAGGCGACCGAACTGTGAGAAGTGTTGGTAGAGCTGGCGTTCGCTCAGGCCTTCCCCCAGGTCGCCCACGTAGAGCTTGAAGCGACTCTGCAAGCCCCCACTGCTCATCCTCGTCTGCTGCAGGGATAGGGCTGGAACAGGAGCGGCTGGAAGGAGTTGTGGGAGGCTGGGATTGCTGGCGAAGAAGGAGGGCCGCGGAGGCATCGGCGGGAAGAGGGGGACCGGCGCGCAGAGGGGCGGCGGGGAGGAGAAGAAGTAGCCGGGGCGACTCTGGAAGGCGTCGGGGAGACCGGCCCTTCGCTTCCGGCTCACCAGACCGCCTTCCGACAGCGCCGTGGCCAAATCCACTGGGTCCGCACTAAGATAATTTAGCGTCTCGGAGAGGCCAATTAAGGATTAATGATTTGGACGAAGGGGAGGGCAGGCGGAAGAGGTTGCCGGTAAGATGTCCCTGCTGGTCAAGGCCCATGAGGTCGAGGACGAGACTGCTGGCGCAGAACTCACGCACGAAGGCCGCCAGCCTAGCCTCGTCGGGCACCTCGAACTCCTCTCCACTCCAGCCCCACAGGCAAATCCTTGAAAGGGCTGACTTGTGGAGGGAAGGATTGGAAAGGAGCAGGGAGAAATGCCTTTTAGCAAGCTTGGGCTTGGTGGAGTGCTGGGGTGGGAGTGGATAGCAGCGGGCGGGGTCGACGCTGAAGAGGAAGCCGTGGTCGATGGCCGCCACGTTGATGTGGCCCTGGTGGACGGAGCGAGTTTCGCAGCGGAGCAGACCGCCCGACTCCGCCTTCACCAGCACAGGCATTCCTGCACCAGCGTTGGAGCAATGGAAAATAGAGGAACGGTTGCGATGGAACCTTGGGTGATTTGGCTGCTGTTGAGGGGCTGAATGCCAGACTCCAGACTCTTTCCCATTAGGCCGGGCAACTTTGCCAGGTCAGCCGCCTCGCTTGCTCTCACCAGCCTTAAAAATACATTGTTTGCGTCCGTTTTTAACGGTTTCTTAGCTAATTTAAGCTGGACAAAACTTATGTTTTTTTTGAAATTTATTGGCCTATGAATGGGATGAAAATAAAAGAAGGAAGGACCATAGGGAATGAAGTCCTTCGTAATGAGTGAGGTGAACGGGCAGAGTGAGTAAGCCTGCGCGGTCACCTTCATCCGCGCCGCACATCTCTAGGTACTTCAGCCAATCGTCCTCATCTGAAAAATTATAAGTCTCCGTCTCCTTCATAAGACACAAATTTAGCTGTGAATAAAGAAAAACCAGGCTTTCTGAGGCTCGCTAGCATAGTCTTCATTCTTGTCCTATCTGACAGGTGCTCGTAGGACGATAAAAAGAACGATGCACTGGTTTGAGAAACGGTGAAGAGATTTTTGTGCGTCGAGTAACGGAATTTTAAACATTGAGCTCTGCTAATTTGCGCTTGAGCGGATACTGCCTATAACAAAAGAGCTACCATTTATACAGGTAAATCAAGTTTATTTTTGAATGGACAACATATAAGTCAAGTCTAATAAAATAATATAATATTGAAAGATATGACTGTCAATTAGTTTCGATATTTTCTCAATATATTGGCTCTTTGAAGGTTTTTAGCAAGTCAGTCCAATAATCTCAATTTTCACTAACGGGATACAGGCCATTTGACATTTTATTGTTGCATTTTGAAGCATACAGGAAATGCTTATCCACTACGACATCAATTTCCAAATGCACACAGGCGCAATTCAAAGGCGCGCCGTGAATTGATCCCCATAGCGGTGGCCGTGTTTTGGCGCATAAAGCAAGCCAAGCCTACTAGGCGAGCACAGACCAGGTGGAGCAACGCCTAAACTGAAAGACATGACTGAGGAAGATCTGATCGAGTTCAGCATGGATGAAGAGGTGGACAGTGGGATTTCGGAAGTCAGCGATGACTTCAAGGACTCCCTTCACATCTCCACCTTCCCCGCCGCAGCCAAGCCCAAGGGCTTCCCCTCCGAAGCCTTGTTTTATTCTGCCTCCTTATTCTTCCATCATTAACCATCTTCTGTTACTGCCAGGGATCCAGTGCTGGGCAAGCTCAGATCGCCGCCAAAGACACCCGACAGCTGTGCTCAGCCCCGGTTTGCTTTCCTTTTCCTTTTTCTCACCTAAGCTTGATCCCTGCCTGCAATAGGGGCCTGGGCAGAGGACGCAGCATCGCTCCAAAGCAAAGGCCTGCTCCAGTTCATCCAGAGCAGCGGCCAATGTCCCTCCTCCGTGTTCTCGTGGAGCGCCAGGTAAGTCTCATTTCTCACCTCAAAGTCGGTGGGAGAATGAGCTGATTGACTCAGCTGCGAGAGGGCGGTCTGCCGGAGGAGCGGGTGGAGTGGAGCAACGAGGCGAAGAAGAGTGCACTGGCTGTGCTCCTGGCTGCTGCTGAGGAGGCGCCGCGAGGCATCCTTCTCCGACGTCACTTCCCTCTGCGGCTCACATTTGCTCGGTGTCATTGGGGCCAGACTTTGCTGGTGCTGCTGGCCAGAAAAGGAAAAGGGTTTTGTAGTGCACGAGTGGGCCTGGCAGCGTTGGAGGGAAAGGAGATGGAAGGCGTGGTGCAGTGGCTGGAGGAGATGCTGCGGAAGCGCGACATGGACAAGCAGGACAGTGGTCTGGTCGTCAGCCTGAGTCCCTATGGTTTCCTTGCCCTATTGTTTGTAAGAAGGGTGGATGAAATAGAAATTGTCCTCAGGGGACAGCGACCTCTGCGTCAACATGCCCATGAGTAGAAGGGCTCGAAACCACAGGACAAAGAAGAAAATTGCGAACGCTGCTCAGCCTAATCACAACTGATATTGTTCACTTCTGGATATTGTTTCACCTTTACATGCCTGCTCATCCCATTGATATGCGCTTGAGGATTTATATTTTTCACAAGATATTTTTACAGATTAGGTATGAATAGGTATTAGTTTTCTTCATTCGTGCCTCAGGATCCTTCTGCACCTTGCTTTATTACGCTTGATTATATGAACTGAATCAGAATCACTTCCAACCTGTACCAAAATATATGAAACTACCCACCTATTCTAGCCTATTTCCAATGACAATGGCATGCAGTCAGTCACCAGTGGAATGAGCCCGATCACAGATAGAAACGCGAACCTGCTACAAGTGAACAGCCTACAAACTAAATGAGGCCGCCTATTGGACTGTTGACAACAGCGGGACATCAGGCAACCGAAGCCCGGTAGAGCGTGCAGTGCTTGTAGGTCTCGCCTGGACGGAGGATGATGCTGGGGAAATTATCCTGCAAGCCCTTCTCTCTTAGGTCAAACAGAGGCCACTAGGAGGAGGAAACATGATTGACAGCATCCGGGAAGCCGCCGGTCTCTAGGCAGAAGGCGGACTGCTTGGGGTAGGCCGCGCCTCCCTTGCCCTGGTGGTTGAGGAAGTTGCCGGTGTAGAAGTGGAGGCCCGGACACGTCGTCTCCGCCTCCAGCACCACGCCCGACTTAGGACAGCGCAGTCTGGGCAACACTGCTTCCTTCCCAGGGCATGAAAGGAGGTTGGTGTATTACTTAGCGGCAGGTTTGAGGGTCTTCTGGTCGGCGCCGGCGACGACGAAGGTGTTGTCGAAGCCGCCGGTGGCCGCCATCCGCCCCGCCAGCTCCACGCTGCTGCGGAAATCGAAGTCCGTCCCCTCCACCTTCGCGATTTCTCCTGTCAATCATGTTAGGAGGATGCGGGGAGCAAAAAAGAAGCTGGGGAGCTGGAGCAGGAGAACCGGTGACAAGGCAGTCGGCATCGGCGGGGAGATAATCGTCTGCGTATATGCTGGCCTCGTGGCATCCGATGCATCCAGCGTCCTCAATTCCTTCCCTTTGCTCTGCTAGGGTTGAAGGTTTGAAGGGGAACATGTCCGGAGAGGTTGAAGTAGGAGTGGTTGGTGAGGTTGATGGGCGTCGCCTTGTCCGCCACCACGGCCTCATAATCCAGACGCAGCTCGTGGGAGTCCGTCAGCGTGTAGCGAGCCTTAGGGCAGTGTAGCTGAGGAGAGGAGTGAGAAAGGTAGATGGGATGAAACCTTGCAGGTGACGGAGCCAGGGTAGCCTTCCTCCTCGTCCGGACTTTCGCAGCTGAACTCCACCGCATTCTCGCCCACCACTTCCGCAGTCCAGATTTTCTGCAAATTGCTTCATCATAACCTCATCACACAGGCAAACAGCGAAAGAGTTAGGCCAGAATGGGAGCAGAGAGGGTAGGTCCAAGCAAGGGAATGAAAGCAGGAGCTGAGGAATGGAAGTGAAACCTTGGTCCAATTGTTGCTTCCTCCGTGGCAGTGGTGCGGAGGCTTGTTGACAGGGAGCTGGATCTCGACGCCGTCAAGAGTGAAGCGGCCGAAACGAATGCGATTGCAAACGCGGCCGATGGTCTTGCCCAGGGAGCCGCCCAGCTTCTCGTAGTCTGCCAAAGGGACAACGCCCACGCAAGGACACAAGGGAAGTTGGCACTGGGAAGCGGGCTTGTTGGAGGGGCTGAAGCCATGAGTCCCTAACACGGCTGAAGCTTTTGACGCCGCCGTGTAGGTGGTTGGGGGGTTTGTTGACGACCAACTGGTGGGTCTGTGAGTCAAGAAGGAAGCGTCCGTTTGCTATGCGATTGGCCACCCGCCCTACCGTCGCCCCCAAGTAGCCAGTCAATCCCGCATAGTCTCAACCCAGCCCCCTTTGCCCTATCAGGCTTCCACAGATTCAGCTTACAAAATCAGTCTCAGAAAATGCTGCTGAAGTTGTATTCGGAAATTTGTGAAGAAGACGAAAGGGTAAAAGTGATCACCTTCAATGTTGTCGTAGCCTTGCACAATGTCGATGAAGTTTCCCTCCTTGGTGGGCACCTGCCAGCAGCGCAGCGTTGCTCCATAGTCGATCACATCCACTGAGCCTCCGGTTGCGTTTCTCAATTTCACCTTTTTTATCAATTTATCGGTCTAGTGGGACTGAAACTTGATGTGGAAGTTCTTCACTGGCTTTCCATCAACGCAGCCGAAATCGCTGCTGGTTACCGACGCCATGCTTCCTTCCTGCTTCACAGAGAACAACTGACCAATTCAGCTTGTCCAGGCAAGCTAAGGCAAATAGAGCGCTATCTTTGCCCAGATATGCATGTTTTGCAAAAGTACTAGCGAATAAGCTGACCAGCCAATGGTTTATTTATTCAGGAAAAAGTAGAAAACAAAATGATCTAATCGGAATCATGCCATTCCATCTGATCTGGCTCAGGTTTGGCCTCCTCTTCCTTTTTCGCCACCTTCCCTTTCTTATCTAGCCAGGCCGGTCCTTCCTCCTCCTTCCCGCTCTCAAACCCCATCCTTGCTTCATGCTAAAGCAAAGACTCTCCACGCAAATAACCAGTGAGGAAAGGAAGTCCTGCTTGTTCTTGGCCAGACGGGCCTTGGCCTTGTCCTTCTTCCGCTGCCAGGGCCCAGCCTCCTCCTCCGCCTTGCTCAAGCCTGCCTGCCGACGACCCACGGCATTGAACAGCTGCACCACGCCCCTCAATCATTCATTGCCCACTGCAAGCGGGATCTGGAAAGATGGAGAGTTTGGAACTTGGTGGCGACTTTGAGCAGGAAGCGCTCCGTTTCCCGATCGGCGGCGGCGTCCGGCTTCTTTCGCCCCACCCGAGCAGCCGCCTCCGAGCCTCGCTCCTTCACTCTTGCTCCTCTTCTTGCCTCAAAGCGCTTTCTAGAAGTCCTCGTTGAGAGAGGAGCAAGTGGCAGTCATTTTTTGAGGATTTGGAGAGCAAAGGCAACCTTGGCAAGGCCATTGGTGGTTTTGGCTCGCTTTTTGCTCGGCGGTTTGCCACTGTCTGCCTCTTCATCTTTCACTGCTGGACCTGGGTGTTTGGCATTGGCCTGGGACAGGTAATGAAGGTGGTCGGCGAACTTTTGCTAGAGCCAGGCGTGTCTTCGTCGTATGATTCCAGACTCGCGGTGTCGATGATGTCAGAGTCGGAATCTGAGGACTCGCTCTTCACTGCCATCCTAGCACTTTCTTTTTCCTGCTATTTAATCCACCTGTCACGCGTGGATTTTCGTCATTGCAGAAAAATATGCGCACTTTCTATGCTAGTATCTTTTCAGGACCTCTGAGAGTGCAAGCAGGTATCAATTAGGGTTCTCGCCTTAGTAAAATGATCTTTCAATATGTTCTTGTGAAGGATCCAGCTTCGCATTTGGGATGTTTACGGCTCGCGTTGATTTTAGCGTTCGTATATAAATTCATTGAAAGCGCACAAAGATTGAGAAATAAACGTCACCAATTTTGCATCTGCTTATTGAAGGGCCAACATCGAATGAGGATAAAGTGAGGTCTAAGTTCACGGAGATGCTAAACCATATCCTTTCCAAGCAGGTCAAGAATGAATGGCAACAAAACCACAACACCATTTTTCAACATTTTAGCCTTCATCGATAAAAAATGTGCTAAGCTTTCTTTTTCCAATGAATTTCTCAAAAAAATATGGTTCACATTAATTTTTCAGCCCATACAAATTTGTTTTATGGTGTTTCGACATCGCGCGGTGACAGCAAGAACTTCTCACAAAACATTATTCGTTTCACTGGACTAGAGCAGATCTGGGGACAGAAGCAAAATCCTTTTTATAAAACGACAATTAATTAGACAGACAGTAATGGTAACAAATAATAAATGGGCGGAGGACAGCAGCATCAATCCTGCATGCATACCGAGGAGCGCGGCAAAGAGGCCTGGAACTGAACTGGTAAGCGAGTCGCGGTGGAATGTGTCGCTGGGAAGGAAGAAGGGATAGAAGGGCGCACACTGAAACACCGCCGTCCAAGGAAGAAATGCACAACTATTATGACCGCCTACACCACATTGCAAAGGCTGGCTGGGGGAGGAGGAGGAAAGCAGTAAAGGTTGGGGTGTAGGGTGGGGGGGGGGGGAGATGGGGTAATGAGTGAGTATTTAATCGGGCGTGGTGGCGTCGGAGTCTCCGTCGCCGTTCTCAGCGTCCGGCTCGTTGAGCTTCCGCAGGTTCTCCAGGAACTTCTCCGGCACCAGGATCTGGTCCGAGCCTCAAAGCAAGGGAACGTTGAGCGGCTAGAGGCTGGAAAGAGAAAAGGAAGAGAACCGATGATGACCTCCCAGGGCTTCTTGGCGGCGGTGATCTCGTAGGCGGTGCGGATCTCGCTGTAGCTGAGGCCGCCCACGATGAAGACGATGATGCGTGGCCCGCTCTTGCGTGCCTGTGCCTCCTTGCCCTTGCCCCACTGCCCGTACCGAGCACTTCAAAATCAGCCAGCATCATCTTCACTCCTCTCCTCTTGGCCAATATACCTGGTGGGAGCCTTGTAGGCGCCAGTGGTTGCAGTCTTCTGGCCGGATAGGAAGGGGAAGTGCTTGCTGTCCAGTTTGTCATCGATGGCGTCCTAGGAAGAGGCTGAGATGGGAGAGGAGGTGGATGGAGGATAAGGTGAGAGTACCTCGACGATGTCCTTGAGGACGGGTGTCCATCGACTGGTCTGGTAGGTGTTTTCGTTGACGCGGTCGCGACGGTTGGGGGTCCAGACGCGCTTGCGGCCGGCGTCCGTGGTCACGTTGAGGCCCAGGTAGCTGAGGTTGGTGATGGTGGGCTTCTCGGCCAGCGGAATGTTGGCGTGCTGCAGCTGCTTGTCCAGCACCTTCAATGCTCTCCTCAAATCATCTTTGGTTCCAGAGTGTCTGAAGGGCTGGACCTCGTTGGAGACGCCCTGGCGAGTGAGGATGTAGAGCATGATGAGACGGAGGCGATCCTCGTTGCGCACGCCGGGGTCGATGAGGACGGGGACCATCAGCTTCACCGGGTCCTTCACCTTCTCACCCTGCGCATCCACCCCCATCGCCAGGTCCTCAAAACTATCCTTCATCCTCCACCCAGTGGGTATTAGGGGGTGTAAAGGTTACCTGCTCCACGTTGCAGAGTTTGTCGACGCCGGCCTTGTAGGCCTTCATGCAGTCCTCGGCTAGGTGTAGGTGGAGGGAGTATTTGTTGAGCTCCTTCTGGTACTGGGGCATCTTCTTGATCATGATGGAGAGGTCCTTGATGTTCTTCGTGTCCGCCGACATCCCCTTCTTCCCCTCCATGAACATCTTGAGCCCCTTCGTGACGTCCTGGGCACAGACGGCGATGTGCTTGTGCCGCAGCCCCGCCCACACGTCGTCCTTCTCGTCCAGCAGCACCTCAAACTCTCTTTCTTCTCCTCTTCCGCACCTCAACTACAGCCAACAGCCAACCTCCTTCTCAATGCTCTCGTCAGCGGAGCCGGACTCGTAGCGGTAGACGTCGTTCTTGATGGCCAGCAGGTCGTAGGCCATGGCTTGCAGGGTCAGCTCGTGCAGGATGGGACTGCAGGCATCGAAGCCGCGGTCGATGATCAGCAGCTGGCTTCGAGCCTTGTCCGCACCCTCCCCCATCGACGCATCATCTGCCTACAAAGCTGACAGTGAAACCCTGGGCTGGAGTGAAAGTGAAAGAAGAAGGAGTGCCTTGTAGGCGTCCAGTTTGCTCTGAACAAGGTGTGCGAGCTCCACGTTGCGCTCGAAGTCGGCTCGATAGCGTACGTTTGGGTACTCCCCGAGGGTGGCGCAGACGGTGGCGATCTGCTCCGCGATCCGCTCCATGTTCGTCGTCAGCCCACCCTGCTTCTGCGCGTTGAAGTACAGACTGAACGTCTCCGGGGAGTCCAGCGAGTACACCTCAATCCTCACCTTCTTCCTCCGCTTACAAAGTCTACTGCCTGGGGTGAAGGTAACATGGGACTCGTAGGGGGTGAAGGCGATGTTGATCTCTTTGAGAGTGCGAATGTATTTGGCGGCCGGACTCTTGCAGAGCTCCGAGAAGCTTTCATCTGGGCACGCCTCGGTGAAGAAAACGTGCGCGCACTTGTACTGATTCTTTGACGAGCTCTGGAATGGAAGTGAACGGTTAGGCTGATGAGTGATAAAAGGAAGAGCCGTTGAACGATGAAGTCGTTGATGAGCTGCTGAACGGAGTCCTTGGTGGGTGCGATGAGGTAGATGGCATCCAGGGAGGGGAGCGGTTCTCTTCGCTTGCCCAGGTCCTCCACAATCGTGATGCCTGTCAATCGCCATCCATCTCTTTGGATAGGAGAGGGCGTAGGAAGAAGGGAACCCTCGTCCATGATTTCGTGCATCTTGCAGCAGGCGGAGATCATCTTCATGGAGAGCTGATCCACCACCAGGACGTTCCATGGCTGTCCCTTGCCTGTCTTCTTCAGCGGCTTGATTACCTCGTTCAAAATCCCTGCAAATTCACTTCCGTGTGCTGCGTGCCATTGTTCCGATACTCATTATCCTCCTAAGCCTGGGCTTGTAGTACGGCTGGGGAGTTTGTGAAGGGGAAGTGAGGGAAGGGAGCGGAAGGGAAGGATAGGGAGAGAGGAAGGGTGGGTGGGGAGGGCGTGAGTTTCCCAGGGGTCGGTGTTGGGGCGGCAGGGCAATGAGAGAGGGTAGGAGAGAGAGGGAGGCCCAAGGGCGCCCGCTTATGACAAGGCTGCTGGAGAGATGGGGGGAGGAGGTGGAGCTAAAAGTAAGGGATAGAACAGCGGGGAGCCTTTTTCCAGCAAGGGAAGAAGGGGAGAGAAGAGGAGTGAGGCTGGGGGATCGATAATATCCAGCCCAGCCCCACTTCTTCTCCGCCAAACTACCACGGCGCCCTCTGCCCATTTAACCGGCACCCAGGCCCCCTCCCTCCCTAGCCAGCCTCTTCATATGTCCTCTTCCGGAGCCTCCTACACCCACTTCAAACTCTAGCCTCACACCACTCTCTCGCCCACGCCCCCTCTTGCTCCCTTGCCCGGGCCAGATGGAAGCTGCATAAACACGCAGCTGCTCAAGGCCAGCACAAGGCCTGTTGAGAATGAAAGGCTGAAGCCAAGCATAATGATGACGTCTGCCGTCTGAGCTTTAATGAGTGCGAGAAGCATCTGACCTACACTAAAGCCCGATGGAACCTAATTATAGGGAAGTCGTCATCGGATAACTGCAGCATAGCAACACAATCACACATTAACCACAAAAGCCTAAATATTGTTTCCAATGAAGATAGTATTGGCTAACTTTGTCCAACGATGGTCTTTAAGGACATCCTCGGTAGCAGATGCCCAGACTGGCTTATTTTCGTCTTCTACAATCCAGGCTTTTTGCTGAATGGTTCAGAAGGCTTCACGTACCTTTAGGGGCAAGGGTGAGCTCAAGGGTAAACACATCATAGCGACTATATGGATTTGGCGCTCTGAGCTGAGGGAGTCTATTCATAAGCTATATAATGCCGAAACGGGTGACACATGGCCTGACTCCCAAACGCGAATGACTCAGCAGAATCAGGGTCAACCCAACTATCCTAAACGCTTCAAAAAGGCCTTCGATCTCAGTAAACTTGTCCAACTATACAGCATACTTAAATCTAAATTGACTGCCTCGATAAAATTCGTCAAAATGTGAGAAATTTCTAAAAAAAACTTCACTGAAGGTAACGAGAAAGAAACAAGAGTTAAAAAGAAAATCATGGAGAATAACGGGTGGAAGCGGGTGGTCTTGATTAAAGCAGGGTCAAGGAGGAGCAGGGCTGTGTTCTGGGGCGAGCTGTGGGAGATGGGAGGCGGCTCTGCTTCTAGGCCCCTTCCCAGCCCCTCGCTTCCAGGCCCCCCTTTCCACCAAGCCTCCCTAGCCCATTCTCCCTATCGATTCTCGCATATGCACACATGCTTACTCCCCGCATGCCTCTATCACACAGCCTCCCCCACCTCAGCCCCCGTCAAGCAAGCCCAGCCTGCCTCTCCAACTCCTGACTACGGTCACCCCATCGCCTCCCCCTTGCATGCATGCAGTGCATTTGTGGAGAGCATTAGGCTGAGAGGGGGGAGGGGCTGTGGAGGGGGCGACTGTCGCTGCATATAACTGGGTGGAGGGAGGGAAGCAAAGACGGCCTTTTGCCCCCGACCCAGCACACTACTCCACCCTTCCCTCCTCCTCCCACACACACACACACACACACTCCCCGCCACTGTATACTTGTTTGGCAAAGAGATAGAGCGGGAGACGAAGAGGAGGAGGCAGCGACACTCTGCTCAACTCAGCCTCAACCCAACACTCCCTCACCGGCACTGCTTGCCCTCCGCCCATCAGCCAGCGTATGACTTTGCATTCATTTGCCACTGCGCGTCTGATTCACTGTCATTGCTGTATGCCTAGCGCTGCAACTTGTTTGAGGCTGGCGGTGGATAGGGAGGGAGGGACGGTAGGCGGGGTAGTCTGACTGGTGGTTGGGTATTTGAGTGAGTGTGCTGGTGACAAAGGCAGTGTGGGAGGGTGGAGGTGCCTCATAGAGACGGGCCCATCGCGTTTGCTGGTGACCTATTCGTTGGCCTCTGCCCTGCCCCGCCGCTACTCTCAAAGGCCCTTCATTCACCTCCCAACCCCAACTCCTCTCCAACTCTCTTTCTCTCCGCCAAAAACTTTCTTCCACCACCGTCTGCCTCCTCGCCCTTTTTTGCTTCGGCTCTCTCCAACTCCACTGTCACGCTTGCGAGCAGTAAGTTTTATCCTGCCCATCCTAGGCGTCGAAAAAAATGCATGAATGACTTTGGATTGCGGTCGCGGCTGCGACCAATTTCCAGACGCATTCGTCACAGGCCTGAGATGGAGAGAAGAGGGAGGGGGGGTCGAAAAATGGGTGATCTGGTGACAGGTTTCCGGATTATCCGTCGCCTTTCTGCCACTGAGAGCGGATTTTTGGCGGCAGCCGGGCGAGAGACCAGTTTCTGCAGCCACCTTAGGAAAAACGAGGTCGCCCAGAAGTGGCGTTTTCCCGCCAAGCAACTTGTGCAAGGCCTTTCTCCTCTTTCTCTGCCCCCTCAACACCGTTTCGTCTACCCGCCATTTGCTCCTCTCACGTCCTCTTTCCATTCACCGGCATTTTTCGGCCGGCAAATTGATTTAGGCATTGGGCGAAAGCGGGCGTGACTGTAGGCCGGGTGTCGGAAGACTTTGTAGGAGCGGGAGAGGAGGTGTGGAGGAAATTGAGCGGATGTGGAGGAAGGTGCGTGGAGTTAGACAGCAGGGGGTGCTGTGGGTCTAGGAGGCAAGGCCATCGATCTATTCTGCCACATCGGACAGGAGGAGGGGTGGCAGGGGCAGGTAGGTGAATGGGATGGGCTACGAGGGCTGGTCGACATTTGAGGTCTGTATGCAGGGCAGGCCAGGAGGGGGGCAGGCAATGAGCCATGCCCCTCTCCTTACTCATCCCTGCCGCCTTCTGCCTCCATTTCACTCCGCCTCTTGCTGGGGTGGTCAGGGGAGTGGGAGTGAAGGAGGAGAAGTGGAAGGAGGAGGAGGAGGAGGAGGAGGGAGTGGGTGTTGGCGAGGCGATTAGGGATGGAGCGCAGGGCGGCGGTGAATAAGCGCTTGCCGCCGCGGCGAACCAGAATTCCTCTCCGCAGCACCCCCAAAGCTGGACCCAGCAGCAGCAGCTCCGCCCGTGAGTGCATTCACCAACAGCACCCCATTCCACCATCCTACCCCCTTCCACCCTGCCCCCCCTCCAACCCCACCTCTCCTCTGACCCCATCACCTAGTCACACACTCTCCTATGTAGTGCCGCCCAGCAGCCCCCTTCCCTCCACGCCCCCCTCCTCTTCCCCCACTCCATCCCCCTCCCTCCCCGCTCCCACACCACTGCTCCCACACAATCCCCCTCTTTCACCCACAGCCTTCCCTCCCCAGCCAGCTCGCATTGGGCCACTGCCTCCCCTGCCCAGCCTGTGAGTCGATCGGCGTCAGAGGGGCCGCGATGAAGAAGCTGATGGCTTCCATTAGGTCCAAGGGAGACCCAGCAGGTGCGCCCTCCTTCTCGCTTCCTCTCCTTCCTGCCTCCGGGGCGTGGCGCTCTCCGCTCCGCTGCCTATTGTGCCCGCGAGCTCGCTTTGTTAGAGCTGGCGGATGGATAGGCTGCCTGCCTCTTGGCGCACCTTCTTCCTCCGTGCTTCACTGCCTTCCACCCACCCGCCCAGCGCCAGAAACAGCCTCCCCTCTGCTCCTTGTTTTGCTCGCCTCTTCCTAGTCGCCATGTCCGGCTGCCCACGCCGCTATCAGCCGCCTCTTATCAAGCCTTTCCGCAGCTCCGGTCCCTCCAACCCTAATCCGCCCAGCTCTCTGCAAATACAATTGCTCATTTGAATTTTTAGGATAACAAAGTTGTTGTCCGAAAGTAAATGGAATTTCAGTGGTGACGAAGGCAGAGGGCGGATCGGTGGGGAAAGCGGAGTCGACGAAAGCGGAGGCCGCTGAACACCAGCCCGCCCCACCCACACCACCCGCAGAAGCCAACCCACCTGCCCAGCCTGAAGAAGCTCCCATTGACCAGGTTGCTGGAAGAGCGTCTTCTATGACAGAGCGGGGAATGAAGGGGATTGAAGGAGTTGGAGGTGAGCTCAGAGGCGATGTCGGGGCAAGCGCAGGGGCAGGAGAACGGGAAGGGCCAAGAGAATGGGAAGGGAGGCAATGGGCGGACTCCGGACCCCGTCCTGCGCCAAGGCCAGCCTGCCAACGGTGTTCAGCGTGGCCTGGAACTCCTTGCTGAGCAGGATATGAACGAGAACCTTCAAGGTACCCTTTTGCCCTATAAGCCTCTCATTTTCCATAAAAATACATGGTATTGTTGGAAAAAAACTCCCCAACATTCATTTTTGGAACCCATCAATATTTTGAGCAGCCATCCTTAGCAATTTTAATAAAATCATAATTCAATGATTTGAAACTTGCGTAAAGAAAACATATTTTTTTAATATTTATCATTCAATTATTTTGAAGTTGTTGCTTAAAGTTCACAGCAGTGTTTTCCGAACATACTGTTGTTTTTTTAAAGCGCACGTTTTCTTAGGTTTTGAAAGAATGAATTGTACAAAAAGCCAAGAAGTTCGGGCATGAGAATAAATGTTGATGCAGAGGTGAAGCAGCTGGACACTCAACTGAATCACCTGAACGAGAAGGTGGAGGAGATGGAAAAACGCATCGACGGCCATCACTCCAAGATCCAGGGTATGCTCAACGAACAAAAGGCCGCCCGACTCCAGCGCAAATCTTCCTTCACCCAGGTTCCCTCCTCTCTTTCTCGCCCTCCCTCTTGCTTTTCCACACTCTTCTCTCTTCGCTGGGGGCACCTGAGTCACCTGGCAGAGAAATTGAGATGCGGGCTCACTGGGAATGCAAATATTGGGCGCGGGAGCAGTGGCAGGTGTTTGCCCTTCCCCTTCCAGCTTCTAATTCCCTCGCTCCCCAACAGCCTCTCCAATTCACCCATTTGCACCCCCACCAACTTCCTCTGTGAGCAGCAGGTTTGGGAGGGAACTTGTCCCGGGAGGATGCAACTGAGTTGCTCACTGCCCCAGCATGGGGCTTTGACAAAAGGAGAAGCTTATGCCGCCTGACAGGGTCACGCATGCCTCGTCTTTGACAGATAGCAGACCCCGCCGCCTTCTCTGAAGGACAGCTTTGTGAAAGGAAACAATGTCCCGCTCAACGGCCAGGCCCAGCCCTTCTTGCTGAGTAGAGGCGCATTGTGCCAGCTGTTTTTTGCCCAGCCTCCTGAGGGGTGTATGCATTAGTGACTCAGAAGCAGTGGGCGTCTGGAACGGGAGGCGTGGGCTGAAAACTAGACAGGGAGTAATAGAAGTGGTGTGTAGGCTGGTGAATAGACAGGACACAGGGGTAGGCAAGGCTGGATTAGTGCGATGGTAATCGCGGCAGGGCCAGGGCGAGTCCTGCCCGTACATCCTTCCTCCCGCTCATTACTCCAGCCCTACTCAATCTGATCCTACAGAGAAGTAGTGTGGTGTAAAGGAATGCAGAGAGGAGGTTTGCAGCGGATGCAAGAGACGAAGGCAAAGGACGAGGAGTGGGACGCCCAGGTCCGGGCCATGCTCCAGCGTGTGGAGCAACAGCGCAACTTCAAGCCCAACCTTGACGGTCCGCCGGCTGAATAGGCGCCTCCAAACTTTCCCAGCCATACTCAAATTTCCCCCTCATGCCTCAACCCATGCAAATGAACTATCAAAACAGCAGTTTTGTCTTTTTTTCACTTCCTCAAAGGCCTCTGTACGAGATGAATGAGAAATTGACTGGACAGAGAGACGAGTGATGGGGGTCGTTTATCTTGAAAGTATTCTGGATTCTGCCTGTGTTCTAGTGATATGTTACGTTTTGAAATGTTATCAAAGCTGGACGCTTTTAAATTTTCAGTACAGTTCACTTGCAATCGAATCGATTGGTTTTACGATTTTTTTTGCAAATCTTCAGTCTTATTAGTATTCTATGAGATCATTTGTCGTACAGTTGGCACTCTGGTACGGCTTGTCTGATACGAAAACTTTGCTTATCCAAACGGAAGTCTTACATGAAACATGAATAAGTGATTAAAATCACGTGAATGAAAAAAATATATGTATTGTGGCCATTAAAAAGTATAGTTAATCAATTTTTGACTGCTTATAATTGAACATTATTCTTATTCATTTGTTTCTCATATGACTTATCAAAAACTAAGTTTTAAAATAGCCGTCCTAAAACAATTTACTGTCTTGATTAAAATGAATACAAGACTTAATCAATGCAATACACGACGAAGTTCAAAACAACAATGTAAAATGTATAGGTAAAAAAACAAGTCTTATTCTTTCAGCAGTGTTCCGCGAATTTGTTCCTTCCGCTTTCGCTCCAAGTCCTGCAGCTGCTCCGCCCATTTTCGCTTCAGCATGCCTTCAGCCATTGGCAGATTGGAGAGGTATTTGGTTTGGGTCCATAAGAGCAGGCAAACCCTTGCGCTGCATCTGCTTCTCGACAACGCGGGCGTTGTTGGTGTAGGACTCGGCAATCTCCCGTGCCTCGATCTCGTCCTCCTCTTCGTCCATCGTGGACACCGTCACTGAGCCGAACTTGCCCTGGTTCTTCACGTGCTTCCGGATCATCACCTTCACAAATCACATCTCTCATCACAATGCCCAAAAAGAGGCAGCACAGGACCTTTTTTTGGCTGCTCTCCTCTTCCTTGGCCGGCTTCTTGCTCCCCAGCTGATTGGAGGTGATCAAGGAGCCGTCAACTGCAATGCTCTCATCTAATATCAAGAATGAAAGGCTGAAGATTGAGGTGTGACCAATGAAGGTGACGTTCATGTTGCCCGAGTGCTGGTAGTAGAGGAGAAGGCCGCACTTCTTGCACACCTTCCTATGCTGCATCTCGATCCCGTCCGCTCTGCAATTTCCCAGTCCGCCTATCAAGAAGACCATCTGAGATAAAAGAGGAGAGTGTAAACCGTCGGATGTAGGTAGGCTCAGGCGTGGGCTCGGCGATGATCTTGTAGGCGTGCTTCTCTCCGTCGATGACGGCGGCGCGATCCTTGCGACGGAGCGGGAGTCGATCGATGGGCCCGTCCACGATGAGCGACATCTGCCCGCAGAGGCAGTGGTAGGTGTGCAGTGGCTTGTCTGCAAAGCTCAATCACTGGAGGATTGATTGAGGGGCGATGAGGGGGGAAGGGTACCTTCTCGTCGGTGTGCTGGCCGACGCTGTCGGAGGCGTTCACGTGGGGCACCAGCTGACGGCTGGAGATCGCATCCGCTGGGGCCGCCATCCTTCACTCAAGAGAAGAGAGACCTTTGGTCTCCTCAGTGTCCTTCTCGTCGGTGTGCTGGCCGACGCTGTCGGAGGCGTTCACGTGGGGCACCAGCTGACGGCTGGAGATCGCATCCGCTGGGGCCGCCATCCTTCACTCAAGAGAAGAGAGACCTTTGGTCTCCTCAGTGTCCTTCTCGTCGGTGTGCTGGCCGACGCTGTCGGAGGCGTTCACGTGGGGCACCAGCTGACGGCTGGAGATCGCATCCGCTGGGGCCGCCATCCTTCACTCAAGAGAAGAGAGACCTTTGGTCTCCTCAGTGTCCTTCTCGTCGGTGTGCTGGCGGACGCTGTCGGAGGCGTTCACGTGGGGCACCAGCTGACGGCTGGAGATCGCATCCGCTGGGGCCGCCATCCTTCACTCAAGAGAAGAGAGACCTTTGGTCTCCTCAGTGTCCTTCTCGTCGGTGTGCTGGCCGACGCTGTCGGAGGCGTACACGTGGGGCACCAGCTGACGGCTGGAGATCGCATCCGCTGGGGCCGCCATCCTTCACTCAAGAGAAGAGAGACCTTTGGTCTCCTCAGTGTCCTTCTCGTCGGTGTGCTGGCCGACGCTGTCGGAGGCGTTCACGTGGGGCACCAGCTGACGGCTGGAGATCGCATCCGCTGGGTCCGCCATCCTTCACCAATCTTAATCATTTATGTCCTATTTATTGGGCTGGCGCGAACGGAGCTTTAGCGCAGTGTCAGCGCCCAGCCCCTCTTTTCGACCCAGGTGTATGTTTTGAGGGTTATTGCTAGATCTTAAACTTGATAAGGCGATTGCTCGTCACAGAAGGCTCCAATCGCTCTAATTCTTTCACCATTGGAAAGAGCAACATCGAATTGACTATAGTTTATCTTTTGAGTTTTTCGTAAAACGTTTGATTTTAGGGTGAAAAATGCAAAAAACCATTTGTCCGAACTCCTCCTTCTCCTTCTCCTTCTCCTTCTTCTCCTTCTTCTCCGCATCTATTCAATGGACGATAGTAGGTATTCATTTCTTCCCCCACAACCCTTCCTCGGGTCCTTGGGCCTCATGGATTGAATTTTGTTCATAAGTCTTCAGTTAAACAGCTATGTATATGCATCCGTGGTGTAGTGGTCTATGCGATTAAACGGCTGGGTGAAACTGAGAGGTTCGAATCCTTTTAAGGCAATCATTTTTATTTTGGAAACTTTAAGTTGAAAAAACAACTGGTACCATCGGCAGGTCAAAATTACAGCTCTTTTCTCCCAAAAATCGATTGCCCTAAGCATATATCATGAAAATTTCACAAAAATATGTTAGTTTGCCAATAAATTTAAATTGTATTTTTGATTTTCGAATTTTTTCTTTTTGTTATATTTTTTGAATCATTATGTTTTTATTTATATTTTATTTTTTTATCCATTAATATCCTAATATATTTTCGATTCTTTTATGTTTGTTATATTTTTTCAATGAGTTTATTTTTACTTATTTATTTTTCATACATTTAAAAAAAATTTTATATACACATTTTATACTATGTTAAAAGTGGAAGAAATAACTGGTACCATCGGCAAGCCAACTGTGGGTCTCTTTTCTCCAAATTTTGTAATTGCCTCGAGCAAAAAGTCAAGGAAACATCTACATCTACTACTAGTGGAATATGCTGCGTCATCTGTATTTTGTTTTTGGCGCGCATGGAAAGAGACACTGAACTGCGCGCCAAAAACAAAATGCAACTGTCCAAGCAGCAGATTCCACTAGTAGTAGATGTATTTCCTTGACTTTTTGCTCGAGGCAATTACAAAATTTGGAGAAAAGAGACCCACAGTTGGCTTGCCGATGGTACCAGTTATATTTTATTTTCGTATTTTGATCAGGTATGGGGGCATCAATTTGCCGAAGTAAGCAAAATGAGACAGAGGTGTTTGAAAGTTTACTTTTGGCAACAAAATGCTGAAAATTAATAGCAACGAGAACGAAGCACCATAACAATCGCTGTGCAAATAGTTTGGACCACAATGAAAAGGCAAGCAGACAGCCGATATGAGATTCAATGCATCCGATTATCCCTGCATGAGTAAAAGTTGTCCTGGACTTCAGTCTTCTTCATCCACATCTTGGACGCTGACTTGTGAGGCGTCAGTTTGATGCGCGGCAATAGGCAAGTGCATTTGCTCTTTGCGCTTGTTGAAGAGTTGGAGCGCGAATTGGTAGAGGCTGTTGTCGAGTCTATTGCGCTTGCTAATGGCCTCCAGTTGGCCGGGGCTCAGCTCAGTGCCGTTGGTCTTGGACTTGTGCGGGGTCAGCGCCATGGATTTCTGCAACGGAATGTTCCCAGGAGCATGAGCGAAGAAATCAATAAAAGGGAATACCTTGAAGGAAAGCTTGAATAGGCTCTGGAACATGGCTTCCGAGGCGGCCAACTCCTCCAGCAGGCCGAAGAAGGCCATGCTCTCCAGGTTGTGCTTGGCGGACTCCAGCATCAGCGCTTCCCTTTTTACCATTGGCATGGCGGACTCATCGTAGCACCTGTGGTTGGACGGATTGGCGCCTAAATAAGGGAGGTTGGAGGAGAAAAGGCACTTGACAAGCGTGAGATCGGCAAGCATGCGCGTCATGCGGTTGGCGGCGAGGTTGTGGGGGCAGTCGAGGAACTCCTGGAGAGAGACGCCCTCCCAGCCCTCCTCCGGGTCGAAGCAGGCGGGGAGCTCACTGGCCGTGGCCGCCCGCCCCTCGCACATGTGCGGGGAGGCCAGCCATGTAGCGCCGCGCTTCAAACCTCCTTCATGCACTGCTTCTCAGAGGCTGGTGAGGATTGGGAGACCTGAACGTGGCGCCACTCGGAGACGAATCGGCTGACAGGCTCTCGCAGGAAGGTGGTGTAGAAGAAGCGGCGCTTGCGCGGCCCCTCCTTCTTGTCCAGCACGTTGTCCACGCAGTCCGACGCTACCAGCTCCGTCCAGTCCGCGTGCAGGCCGCAGGACCAGCCGGTGGAGAAGCGACTGAGCAGCAGGACATCCTTGGAGTGGAGGCAGGAAAGGGGAGGAGGGTACCTGAAGAGCCACTGGGAGGAGTCCACAGAGCTGCGAGGGCAGAAACAGCGTTTGCGACCCCGACGGCACTGGCAGGGCGTCTCCAGCTCCAGATGGCGGGTGAGGAACTTCTCCACCGTCGTCCCGCCCGTCTTCTGCACGTGCAGAAACACCAGCACATCGTTGCCCAGTATATTGAACCTCCAAGTATCCTTTTTCATTCATTGGCGTGTTTCTGGAAGAGTTTCAGATGGGACCTGGCCTTACGATCGGTGCGAATGCGGTCGAAGCTGAGGTTGTGGGTGTGGAAGGCGGCGGGCTTGTAGCGCTTGGGGCTGAAGTTCTTGGAGGCGAACCAGGTCGCCTCCTCTCGACTATGCAGCCATGACCCCTTCGACTGCAACATCTAGAGCTTCTTTAGGAGACAGAAAGGGGTAGGAAAGGAGCAGGCGCTGACCTGGAAGCCTCCCTCGGCGACGGCGATGGTCTCTCCGAAGTAGGTGTTGCCAAAGATGCCGCCCAGCAGGCCGCAGCCCGTCGCCACCACCATCATCGCCAGCACTGCCGCTATTCGCCGCAGCGACGGCAGAACCCCGCCGAGCTCCAGCCTTGGATTGTCAACCAACTGCTGGATGTATTGGCTATAGAAGGGGTCCTACATGGGGTCTTGGCCGGCTGGGGAGGCCATGAGAGGGTTAGGGAAGGAAAGCAGCTAGATCTTCCGACGCTTCATATTAGTTGACGGCTGCGTCTTCGCTCAGGTGAGTCTAGGACTAGAGTGTGCTGCTGGCTTGGATGTGCAGGTGTGGCCTTTATGCAGCCACCACCAGGCAAGTCAAAATGCGCATTCCTCCTTAAAAGCGGTTACGTCCAATTCATTTGCAATCGATCGACATTCAATTCGAACATTGCTTTTTAATTATTGAAAGTAACTTACCACAAAAATATGTGGAATATTTTGAAAGAGAATATGCGAAAAAGGAAAAATATCCAAAATATGTGAAAATATAAGAAAAGGAAAAAATCAAATAACGGACACGAACAGTTTTTTGTAGTAGCATAAAAATCAATATAATTAGTGCAAATCATTTTTTTAGTTGATAATATTAATTGCTAATAAAGTTTGTAAATTAATGTCTTATTATGACTTATGACTAATTAATTATTATGACAAATTATTATGACGTTATGACACATAAATTATCATGACAAATTAATCCATGTTGTACGTTAATGTTATAGTACAACCCTATTGAAAAAAATCCGAAAAAATTAACAAGCTTACTGCTTTGTAAAATACCTGAGATATTCGACTTTATCGAATGATATTATGCTTCTTTACAAGCAGCGTTTGCCGTTGAATATTTTTGCTATGGTAGGGTATTACTCTGTTCTTGCATCAGTTAGTGACATAATCTTTTCGTTTGCTTTCATAATTTTCCGACCACTTTCACCCTATCGATAATTGTTTCTAAAAATTTTTGAATTATCACGCATTTACAAAGCAATACTCCCTTTTATGTCTTTAAACAACTAGCCTTACTTTGAAACAAGGTGTTCTCGGCTGTTGCCAAGATGCGCGGCCACACCTCAAGACACCAACAAGATGAAAATTCATGGAAAAATTCAACAGATCTCAATGAAAAGACATGAATTATACATGTTCAAATTTTTGAAACATCAAGATTTTTGTTTTTTGACTATAAATCGAGTAAAACTAAAAAATTCCCTTTCGCCAGCTTCAAAATATTACTTTCCCGGACGTACATACCAAAAATCAGCTAATTTCATTGAAAAACCATAGACTTATGCATGTTCAAAATTTTGAAACATCAAAATTTTGAGTTTTTGCCAATAAATCGATAAATAATAAATATTTCGAAAATTCCTTTTGCCAGCTTCAAGATATTACTTTCCCAGACGAACAAACCAAAAATCAGCTAATTTCATTGAAAAACCATAGATTTATGCATGTTCAAAATTTTGAAACATCAAGATTTAGGTTTTTGCAATAAATCGATAAATAATAAATATTTCGAAAATTCCTTTTGCCAGCTTCAAGATATTACTTAGCCAGACGTTCCTGCAAAAATTCAGCAAATTTCATTGAAAAACCAGTGATTTATGATTTTTCGTATTATGAAACATCAAAAATTTAGGTTTTGTGCGAAAAACGCAAAATTACGCCAAGCGCAAAAAATGGCCTGGAGATACCACCCAGGCGGACCTTCATGCAAAAAATCAGCCAATTTCGTTGAAAAACCGCGGAGGCCCGCCCCCGGAAAGACACATATATATATATGCGGACAGACGGACGCAAAAATGGGGTAACTGCTTAAGCTGGCCTTGGCCGCCCGCCGCTTCGGGCAGGGCGCCAGAGCTCCTCCGGCCTCCGGGCACGGGTGCTACGGCCCCTACGCTTCGCCTAGCATGCTTCGCATGCTAGGCTACGCTCCGGGGCCTCTGCACCCATGCCCTCCGGCCTACGGAGCTCTGACTGCCCTGCCCTCCACGGCAGGCGGCCTACGGCCGCGCAAAAACCCATATGCTGGCGAAACAGATGGAAAAAATCTGTGTAGTTATCTCTTAGGGGTGCTATGGTAGCATATTGGCGCGCTCTTCCAGCCCCCTCCCCCCGGAGCGCGGGAATCTCAGGCTTTTATGCGGAGATGATTCAGTCACAGCCTACCCAGCTCTCCCACACACTTCTTCACCCTTCCCGCCTTCATGTTCTTCCCGCCTTTTACACATCCAGCCATATCAATCTATCCCATCCCCATTGCAGGCACCTATTTCGAGCACTAACAATATGTGCTTGCTTTTTTACATTTTTTCTGCCATCTTCATAAAGATGATGACCCGCTTTTCATTAGATTAACCGAATATGGATAAATATGAAACGAGTTGCTACGTTCCTTTTTCAGCTAATAGAAAGTGGGTGGTCACACAAGCTTTTTTGTCGTGCCACCTAATCATCTTCTGCGGATGACGGAAGTGGAAAGCGCTCAAATGAAGCAAGATCCCAGCAACCCCAAGAGCGCCTACAAAGAACTGCTTCTCATCGGTTTCCTCCAACATCTTTTGCCCCTTAGGTGGGAGGATTCGCGGATTCTTTGCCAGCCGCTGCCAGGAGGTAGGAGGCTGAAGATAGCAGTGTGGAAGGTGAAAAGGAGTGAGCTGGTATTTGCAGGCCTACCTGCACCGCAGTGGGAGATCATCCTGAAGATGTTCGAGTACTGCGACGGCAAGACCGTCCTCATCGTCACCGCCGACCTGCGCACCGGCTGGCTGGCGAGTGCCCAAACTGCCACAGATAGGGCTATGGGTGGTGTTCGCGGTGGGGAGTGGGTGCTGCCTTTGCGGGTGCGCATTCCACTGTCACAGCAAGATCAGCTCCTACGCCCAGGGCAATGTGCGGCATTCAGAAAATTTTTTTTACGTTTGACGCGCCGCTAACGTAAAAAAAAATTCCCATCTATAAAAGATATCCGACTAAAAATACCGCCTATTTCAGTTTTCGATTTAGGCACAATTTCCAGGCAAACAAAGGGCACAGGCAGGTCGGGAAGATTGTCAGCTTTCGATCGATACCCATTGTGCTAGTAGTTTGAGTGAAAATTACTGATAAACTGCCAGATTTGTAACTTAAATGCTCCGTTCGTAATGTTTCAATGTCCTCCCCCGTACCTATGTTATAACATAGGCAGCCTGTACCCAGATTCTTAATGTTTCAATGTCCTTCCCCCGTACATATGTTATAACATAGGCAGCCTGTACCCAGATTCTTAATGTTTCAAGGCACCTATGTTATAACACCTATGTTATTCAATATATTAGAAAAAAATCAATTTTTAGGTCAAAATTCATTAATATGGGCAATGCTGTGCAATACGATGACTCATGTTACACTCTTTTTTAGTTGTTTTAGAACATTAGGAGTACCTCAGATGCCTTTGCACCACTGCAAAACCTATAAACATCATCACCCGCCATATAATAAACCCCCCTCAGGCTATGGCTTCAAGGACAAGGCACTAAGGTCAGTTTCCCACAAACACTTTCTCATGCCTTTTGCTCATTGCCACTGGCTGGCTACCGGTCCAGGAGACATGGAGAGAGCAAGAGATGTGCCTTTCAGCACCAGAAAAGCTTCAAAACTCTGAAAAAAGCCATGCCCGAATAGACGGGGGGAATTGACGGCGGAAAAATTTCACCGACTAATAAAAGAAATCGCGAAAAATTTTCTGAACGTCTATAAATCGATTCAACGTCTATATACCGCTTATCATATATTAGATGTGCCGCACATTGGCCCAGGGATGCTTCTACGCGATCCGTTAGCTCTAAACATTCCCCTGCCCCTATTCTCACCTTCAACCCTTTTCTTTCTCTCTCTGTGTGCAGGCGATCGGACGGTGGGCTGGTAGGCGGGGGAAGGGATGCAGCGTGCACGGAACCGATGCATCTACGGAGCGCCCAGCATCTCCTTCAATTCCGTCCTGATGCAGCTCCGCATCAACGGATGCCAGGCCAGCCACCACCCCAATCAGCGCCCCTCCGGAGGTCCGGCCTCCTTGGCCAGCTACAACGCCCAGGCACGCCGCAACCAGCCCCAGCTGCTCTTTGCCAGCTCCGAAATCCCGCTTCAATTGAGCCATACAATTGATGCAGGCTGGGTGCTTGACCGGCTGCCTGCCTTTGACGGCGTCGATGTGAAGCAGGTGGCGACGACGCAGGCGGATCCGGCGCTCCTAGCAGTACTGGAGGAGGACTCCGAGGGCTACTTCAACCGCCTCCACGCCGCCAAGGGCAACTACAACCGCCTCACCATCGGCAGCCTTCAATCACTCTTCCCTCCCTTAGCCAAGCAATGCTGTGATTTGGCAGAAAACGCTCTGGACTGGAGCTATGAGGCATCCTTTGCCCTGGAAGATGCTGGCGCAGATTTTCGGCGGACGACGAAAGTGAGAGGAGAAGAAGTGTCTGGCGCTAGCGAAGCAGGAGCCCAACACCCTCAAGAGCTCCTACAAAGAAGTCTTTCTCCTCGCTTTATTCCAACATCTTTTGCTCCTTAGGTGGAAAGAGTAGGGGATGCTTTGCCAGACAATCAGCAGGCGGAAGGCCAGGCTTCATCCACGGCCGACCTCTTCGTCGTCGGCAAGGACCACGGTAGCGATCTCCCCACCCTCTTCTGCGCCACCGCCATCCCCTGTACTTCGTTTTAGCTGACATTCAATGCGACAGACGGCGTCTTGCATCTTGTCAGATCAGCAGCAGGCTGATGTCCGCCTCAGCGCCTGTCTTCCCTTCGCAGGCCCGGGATAGTCCGCAAGTAGGAGGCTGAAAGTAGCAGTGTGGAGAATGAAGTGGCCGAAATTGGCCATTTACAGGCACACCTTCGCCGCAGTGGGAGATTGTGCTCAAGTTTTCGAACACCGGGACGGCAAGAGCGTCCTCATCCTCAGCGGCGACCTGGGCATGGGCTTCCTGGCGCCTGCTCCCACTCCCACAGGTCTCTCTCCCTCTTTGCCAGCTCCCTTTTTGCGCGCTTCAAGCGAGGCAGATCCAACTTTCAATCGAGGCAGGCTGGTCCTTAGACCGCCTCCCGGCACTTGACGGCGAAGCGAAACAGGCGGCGATTACGGAGGCAAACCCGGCGCTGCTCGCAGTGCTAGAGGCAGAGAAGATCTACGCCGACAAAAGCACCGCCAACGGCCTCACCATCGGTAGCCCTGCCGTCCTTCCAGCTCTTTCTCAGCCCCACAATGCTGTGCTTCGGCAGGCAATGGCCAGGGCTCCGTGCTGGCGAATGCTCGCGCCGCATTCAGCCCCGTAAAAGAGTCCGGTCTCTTTTCTTTTCCTCAAACTCAATGCCCATGTTCAAGCAACTGTTTTCAGACGGTCGCGTCAACCTAATCTACTCCGCCCTGGACTGGAGCCAGGCAGGCGAAGAGGGGTTGCTGGAAATGAAGCATGAGGCAAGAAAGGAGGGATGCAGGTGGACGAGGTGGCCTACAAGTGAATGGGCGCTCTAAGGCGGACTGCGTGGTGAAGTTCAGTCGGCCTGGCTGCCCAGTCCCGGAGCCGCTGCTGCGTCTGGCTCGCATCGACGCCAGCGGTCAGGTGGCAAGCTCTCTGCAATCATTCTTCTCTCAATCCCCCCTTTCCTCTCTTTAGGCCATTAGGCCATTAGAAAAGAGAAATGAGGCAAGAAAGGAGGGATGCAGGTGGACGAGGTGGCCTACAAGTGAATGGGCGCTCCAAGGCGGACTGCGTGATGAAGTTCAGTTGGCCTGGCCGCCCAGTCCCGGAGCCGCTGCTGCGTCTGGCTCGCATCGACGCCAGCGGTCAGGTGGCAAGCTCTCTGCAATCATTCTTCTCTCAATCCTCCCTTTCCTCTCTTTAGGCCATTAGGCCATTAGAAAAGAGAAATGAGGCAAGAAAGGAGGGATGCAGGTGGACGAGGTGGCCTACAAGTGAATGGGCGCTCCAAGGCGGACTGCGTGATGAAGTTCAGTTGGCCTGGCCGCCCAGTCCCGGAGCCGCTGCTGCGTCTGGCTCGCATCGACGCCAGCGGTCAGGTGGCAAGCTCTCTGCAATCATTCTTCTCTCAATCCTCCCTTTCCTCTCTTTAGGCCATTAGGCCATTAGAAAAGAGAAATGAGGCAAGAAAGGAGGGATGCAGGTGGACGAGGTGGCCTACAAGTGAATGGGCGCTCCAAGGCGGACTGCGTGATGAAGTTCAGTTGGCCTGGCCGCCCAGTCCCGGAGCCGCTGCTGCGTCTGGCTCGCATCGACGCCAGCGGTCAGGTGGCAAGCTCTCTGCAATCATTCTTCTCTCAATCCTCCTTTTCCTCTCTTTAGGCCATTAGGCCATTAGAAAAGAGAAATGAGGCAAGAAAGGAGGGATGCAGGTGGACGAGGTGGCCTACAAGTGAATGGGCGCTCCAAGGCGGACTGCGTGATGAAGTTCAGTTGGCCTGGCCGCCCAGTCCCGGAGCCGCTGCTGCGTCTGGCTCGCATCGACGCCAGCGGTCAGGTGGCAAGCTCTCTGCAATCATTCTTCTCTCAATCCTCCCTTTCCTCTCTTTAGGCCATTAGGCCATTAGAAAAGAGAAATGAGGCAAGGAAGGAAATACGGCTTATGACCAGAATCCCCCCCCCCCCAAGGCTTCTACCCCCCCCCCCCAAGCTTTTACCCCCCCACCTGTGAAGTATCCCCCCCCACGTAAGTAGCCCCCCCCCCCCCGTAAGTATCCCCCCCCAAAATCAGTAATCAATGTACGTATGATCATGCTTTCAAGGCGATTTTTGGTGTTTTTGCACTTGGGGGGGGGGATCCTGGTCATCGATTTCGGTGACAATTATCCCCCCCCCCCCCCCAAATGCCAAAATCCCTTGATTGATGACCAGTATCCCCCCACCAAGTGGCATTTGGGGGGGGATAGTGGTCACCAAACTCATATACTGTTCTTGCTTGTATCTTGCGCTTAGTCACACCCGATGCATAGTTGATAACCTCAAGAATACAAGGCAAATTTGGGGGGGGGGGCAAAACCCTTGAGGGGGGGGCAAAACTCGTGGTTGGTCCAAAACTGGCTTGGTTGGCCGGTAAAACCCTTGGGGGGGGATCCTGGTCATCAGCCGGAAATACTTGGGTGGATGAAGTGAAGCGGGTGCTCCAAAGAGAAATTCCGCATGGACCTGCTCTGCCATGAGAAATGCAACGAATTGCTGTGCTCTTTATCAGGTGAAACAAAGGCGGTGGTCACACAAGCTTTTTTGTCGTGCCATCGCAACTTCTTTTGCGGATGCTGCGTCTGGCTCGCATCGACTCCAGAAGGCAGCTGGCAAGCTCTCTCCCATAATTTTTCTCTCAATCCTCCCTTTTATCTCTTTTTTGAACATTCACCTGGCCAGTGTCTACGACCTTGTGACGCCGATCAGGTCCGTCTGGAGAGCGGAGCGCGAGATCGAGGCCTTCGAGTGGGTGCTGGACGGGCTCAGGTGCTTCCACTTTTGCCCCTCATTACCCTTGCACTAGCTTCTTGGCCAGCCTCATCTTCCTGATCTTCAGTCGGGACAAGCGCGCCGGAGCCTTGTGCCGCGTCACCATGTCCGCCTTCTTCGGCCCCAACCAGCGTCCCCTGGAGCTCATCACGACCTTCAGCAACGCCGGGAATCCCGTCTACGGAGTTTTCTCCATTGCATGCTGCTGGCGAGTGCTCTGAGCGCTGAGCTTGAGGACCGGATCCTCCTGGGCCTGGAGGCGGGCAGTTACGGTGCAGAGCTTTGGGCAGTCTACGGCTTCGAACACCTGGGCGCAAATCGCTCCCACTTCACCCGCGACGGTAGCTACATGCATCCTCCGGTGCCTGCCTCGTGTCCGCCTGATGTAGCTGACGAAGGGAGTCTTCCGGCCTCCAGCTTCCCGTCATCATCGCGTCCGGCCTCCGCAAGCCGAAGCTCTTCAGCCACCTCCTCCGCTAGTCTGCAACAATCTCAGCGTGCTTTTTCAGCGCCAATGTCGGAAGCTTTGTCAGCAACGCTCCGCTACGCCCTCGTGTTCCGGCCCAGTCGCCCTTTCTACAAGGCACCCCGTCATCGTCTACCTGGACGCCGACCCCAACGGCATGAGGCACAATTACTGGCTGGTCAACTAGAGCATTGTCGACGCCGGCCTCCTTCCACTCCTGGCCATGGGATTCGTCGTCATCTGCCTGGACGCGGCTACGGAGCCCGTCATGGACGCCTCTGAGGCCAGTTGCTGAGGCCGGTTGTGAGAATGGGTACCTGGAAACGCTGGGCTACAGCATCGACGGCCTCCTCTCCCTCTGCTCCATCATGAAGAAGCCCACTCTCCTCTCCCGCCCCATTGCAGTCACCTGGACCCCACTCTGGCGGACTTCTCCCACCACAGAGCACCGACTCCGCTGCCTCCAACGCCTTCCCAACGGCCAGGTGCCGCCATTGCCTCTGCCCCTTATTGGCTGTTGGCGAGAGAGGCTGAAGTGGGTTTTTTCAGCTCCCGCCCGCCTACCAGGCGGCGAGTGTGGTGGAGCACCTGCGCCTCCTCCCATCCGAGACCCAAAAGCGCCTGGCCCTCTTCCAAGAAGGCTCCGACAAGATCGTCCACGCGCTCGAGTCCTTCAGCTTTCCTCCAGCGCTTCGGGGACGAGGGCATCCTACCGCCGCGCTTCTACTGCCATCCCCTCATGGACCACACTTTCACGTTGCACTTGCAACCCCAGCTCACCCTTTTGCTTTCCCAAATCTGAAAACTCTTTCAGCTCTGAGGCCATGGTGGGCGAAATCATCCGCTTCGTTACCGACCTGGTGTGACGGCCCGCCATCATCGCCCCCGGCCTTTGAAAACCCAAGCTCTTTGCTCACGTCCTCTGGTAGTTTTGACTAAAATTGAACACATAATTTTAGTTGGTAATGGGCTAAGGTTGTTATTGCAAAACAATGCTGAAAGTGTGGAATTGAAAAATCATTGTGTTAACCAAAATTTTAAAATACGAAAAACTTTGGAATAGCAATCTGGTTGAGTTTTTTCTGATTTTGCTATGGCTGCATAGGAACGGTGCATAGCTATGGGTGCAGCGGGCAGTCATTTGGCCAGCAGATGAAATGCAGGCAGTGTGCGCGAATTGTTGCGTCACCTGCCAGCCGATGAGCATCATATCTGGCTATGTCCACCATTTCAGCACTGGCCCTGCCTCTACAGCTATCTGCTCAGGTTTTCACATTCCAAACCAATCATTTTCTTGGGAGCTAGAAAAAGCTTATGGAATAAATTGTTTGCTTGGGAAACGATAGATTTAAGAGGCATTATGTAGGACAATATCGACTGGATGAAATAGATGAAAGTGATTGCTGCAGTTGAGGCGTCTTTCAGCCTTTCCCTTCCAGCAGCAGACATCGTCGGATAGGAATGCCAGCGCTCATGCTCAGTTCCGCTCAGTCAAGGACTGGACGAACGGAGGTTCCTTCTCGTGCAAGAGACAGTGTGCAAAGATTACTGCTGCAGGAGAGGTGTCTGCCGGAGATGCCGTCTCAAGGAGAGGTGCTGGGAGCGGTGGAAGCGGAGTGGCCTCCCAGGACAACAGCATAATGAAGGAGTTCGAAAGGGGGCGTCATCCGGGCGGGAAAACCTGCCACTTTCGATGTCGGCCGCTGCTGTCCCCTTCGCCCCTTGGCCTAAAGCGGGCTGAAGCCCGATAACCCGGAGAACTACGAGTCCCGGCGCTGACCCTCATGCCCCCTGGCCTGGCCCCTCATTCCATCTCCCTCCCTTTATCCACCTCTCCCTTCCGTTCACACTCCTCCCCCTCTTTCCAATCCTCCTCTCCCATCCTTCATCAGCCGTGTTTTTCCAGTATACCTGGTTCTGCGGAGGAAGCCTCAAGGTCCTGGCTCAGAAGACACGCTACTCTGTTTCACGAAGTCGAAGCTCCTCAGACGCGGGGTCCGCGAACCTGCCTCATTTTGTCATCGGCGGCGAAGGAGAAAAAAGGTAGGCCTCCAATCCAATCCATCAGGGCAGTGCAGTGATTGGCTGGGGGCCTTGATTTGAAGGGTTTGAATGTCCTGCGAGACCAAAGCCTGCAAGGGCAGAATCTCAGAGGCCAGCACTCAGTCTCTGTTTGCGAAGAGGATCTGAGCCTCTTCGGATCCAAGTTTCCTTCTTCTCACCTTCATTATCGCCCTACCCTTTCTTACCTCCTCTCTGCTCCTCTCTGCAGCTCCAACCCTAACCCAGCAGTGCATGGAAGGAGCTGTTTGAGGTGGTGGGAGTCGTTCGTGGACGTCGTCTCTTCCTACCGCCAACCTCGAGCTCTACCCAATCTTACACCTGATCCGATAAGACGCCCCCCCCAATGATACCTCTTCTCGGCTTTGTCGGTCCGCTTGTTTTCTGCTTTCCTTCATCTGCTTCACGCATTCAGCAATCCAACTTCCCTTTAATCGGTATTCATTCATTTTCACTCATTCATCTTGCTAAATTAGAGAAAAAAGATTGACGCTTGTAAACTGATGGAGAAGAATGGCTAGTCTGCTGGGACAATTCATCAATTACGATGCTTTAGCAAGTTTTCCCGTTTCCAGTGTTTTATTTGCTGTATTGCTGTTCACACCACTCGACTTTTTTGTAAATACGGGTTTCGTACATGAATCATCACCAGGTACATGAATCATCTTCATCTCCAGGTGAAAAAACGAACGCACCTATCACAATTGAATCAAACAGGCTGCAATGGTAGCGCATGTCTACCAACACAAAATGCGTTAGTCCCAATCAATCAGTCAAAAAGCCAATCGTCGTCAGAGTCAAACGGATGATGATAATGCTTGAGGTAAGACAAGTCTAAGTGGAAATCATCCAGATCGGACAAGCCGTCGAGGCCAAAGCTGGATGGGAAACTCACTTCCGACTCTGAACAGGCCATATCTCCAAGCCCTCCTCCCCCTTCCTTCATAGCCTGCGCCGCCCTCGCACTCAGCCGTTTGGCTGCAATGCTCTCTCTTTGCCCTCCGCCTTCTCTCCAAAATTTGGATTGAACTGTCGAAATTTTTCTTGGCATAGAGGCAAAAGTCCGGGCGTTCCCATTTCAGCTCCAAAAATTCGTACCCGATTTTTCGTACCCAGACTTTTCGTACCCTAGACTTTTCGTACCCAGACTTTTCGTACCCAAGATTTTTAGCGGTTTTAAGAGTTTTTGCATACTGTCTTCACCCATACTTGTCATTCCATTAGTCTAGCCCAAGCCCCAGGCTGTTATCTTGTTAATTTTTTTTGCTCATTCATAAGCAGGAAAGAACAAGGTAATATTGGCTATTGGCAATAGTTGTGCGGCCTGATATAAACTCCAACGTCTGAAGCACCATATAAAGTTTTACCTCACTAAAAGTTGTGATCAAAATTTCAGCTGACTTTATTGAAAACTGAAGATTTACTATTGTTTGAATTTTTGAAACATCAAGATTCTAGGTTGTTTGCCATAAATCGAAAAAAATTGATAAATATTTTGTGGTTCTTTCAACGCATTTGAGATATCACCTTGACAAACTTATATGTCAGCAATCCCCTCCCCATTACCAACAAGCCCAGTCTCCTTTCCCAATCGTCAACAAGCCTAGCCTCCTCTCCCTATCGTCAACAAGTCCAGCCCAGTCCAGCCCCCTGCTAAAAAACCTTGGGTACGAAAAGTCTGGGTACGAAAAGTCTAGGGTACGAAAAGTCTGGGTACGAAAAATCGGGTACGAAAAGTCGGGTACGAAAAGTCCTGGGTACGAAAAGTCGTGATACCAAATACTTGGGTGGATGAAGTGAAACGGGTGCTCCAAAGAGAAACTCCGCATGCACCTGCTCTGCCATGAGAAATGCAACGAATTGCTGTGCTCTTTTTCAGGTGAAACAAAGGCGGTGGTCACACAAGCTTTTTTGTCGTGCCATCGCAACTTCTTTTGCGGATGCTGCGTCTGGCTCGCATCGACTCCAGAAGGCAGCTGGCAAGCTCTCTCCCATAATTTTTCTCTCAATCCTCCCTTTTTTCTCTTTTTTGAACATTCACCTGGCCAGTGTCTACGACCTTGTGACGCCGATCAGGTCCGTCTGGAGAGCGGAGCGCGAGATCGAGGCCTTCGAGTGGGTGCTGGACGGGCTCAGGTGCTTCCATTTTTGCCTCTCATTACCCTTGCACTAGCTTCTTGGCCAGCCTCATCTTCCTGATCTTCAGTCGGGACAAGCGCGCCGGAGCCTTGTGCCGCGTCACCATGTCCGCCTTCTTCGGCCCCAACCAGCGTCCCCTGGAGCTCATCACGACCTTCAGCAACGCCGGGAATCCCGTCTACGGAGTTTTCTCCATTGCATGCTGCTGGCGAGTGCTCTGAGCGCTGAGCTTGTGGAGCGGATCCTCCTGGGCCTGGAGGCGGGCAGTTACGGTGCAGAGCTTTGGGCAGTCTACGGCTTCGAACACCTGGGCGCAAATCGCTCCCACTTCACCCGCGACGGTAGCTACATGCATCCTCCGGTGCCTGCCTCGTGTCCGCCTGATGTAGCTGACGAAGGGAGTCTTCCGGCCTCCAGCTTCCCGTCATCATCGCGTCCGGCCTCCGCAAGCCGAAGCTCTTCAGCCACCTCCTCCGCTAGTCTGCAACAATCTCAGCGTGCTTTTTCAGCGCCAATGTCGGAAGCTTTGTCAGCAACGCTCCGCTACGCCCTCGTGTTCCGGCCCAGTCGCCCTTTCTACAAGGCACCCCGTCATCGTCTACCTGGACGCCGACCCCAACGGCATGAGGCACAATTACTGGCTGGTCAACTAGAGCATTGTCGACGCCGGCCTCCTTCCACTCCTGGCCATGGGATTCGTCGTCATCTGCCTGGACGCGGCTACGGAGCCCGTCATGGACGCCTCTGAGGCCAGTTGCTGAGGCCGGTTGTGAGAATGGGTACCTGGAAACGCTGGGCTACAGCATCGACGGCCTCCTCTCCCTCTGCTCCATCATGAAGAAGCCCACTCTCCTCTCCCGCCCCATTGCAGTCACCTGGACCCCACTCTGGCGGACTTCTCCCACCACAGAACACCGACTCCGCTGCCTCCAACGCCTTCCCAACGGCCAGGTGCCGCCATTGCCTCTGCCCCTTATTGGCTGTTGACGAGAGAGGCTGAAGTGGGTATTTTCAGCTCCCGCCCGCCTACCAGGCGGCGAGTGTGGTGGAGCATCTGCGCCTCCTCCCATCCGAGACCCAAAAGCGCCTGGCCCTCTTCCAAGAAGGCTCCGACAAGATCGTCCACGCGCTCGAGTCCTTCAGCTTTCCTCCAGCGCTTCGGGGACGAGGGCATCCTACCGCCGCGCTTCTACTGCCATCCCCTCATGGACCACACTTTCACGTTGCACTTGCAACCCCAGCTCACCCTTTTGCTTTCCCAAATCTGAAAACTCTTTCAGCTCTGAGGCCATGGTGGGCGAAATCATCCGCTTCGTTACCGACCTGGTGTGACGGCCCGCCATCATCGCCCTCGGCCTTTGAAAACCCAAGCTCTTTGCTCACGTCCTCTGGTAGTTTTGACTAAAATTGAACACATAATTTTAGTTGGTAATGAGCTAAGGTTGTTTTTGCAAAACAATGCTGAAAGTGTGGAATTGAAACATCACTGTGTTAACCAAAAGGTTGACTCCTAGAACCCCCCCCCCCCGAAGATATACACCCCCCCCCCCCCCCCCGAAGACACCCCCCCCGATGATATACACCCCCCCCCCGATGATATACACCCCCCCCCCGAAGGGTACTATATTGAAAATTTTTTTATTGCCTTAACATACTTCTCTTGACATATCTCGAAATTTAAACTCACGGAATTTTTATATAAACAACTATATACCCACTTTTTACTAGTTAGTCTGCCTACTACCAGGAGTAGTACTAGGATACTGTTTACGGCAACCCCTTAGGCTTAGTCAAAATGCGCGTATACTGTGGCAGTACCACCCATAGTTGCTTAGGAGCCATGGTCCATACTGTGGCAGTACCTACTAGTTGCTTAGGAGCCATGGTCCATACTGTGGCAGTACCTACTAATAAAAAGTAGGTAATTTAATCATCTACATGAAAATTCCGTGAGTTTAAATTTCGAGATATGTACAGAGAAGTATGTTAAGGCAATAAAAAAATTTTCCATATAGTACCCTTCGGGGGGGGGGGGGGGTGTATATCATCGGGGGGGTGTTATTCTTCGGGGGGGGGGGGGTGTATATCTTCGGGGGGGGGGGGGGTGTTATTCTTCGGGGGGGGGGGGGGGTGTATATCTTCGGGGGGGGGGGGTGTTATTCTTCGGGGGGGGGGGGGTTCTAGGAGTCAGCCAACCAAAATTTTAAAATACGAAAAACTTTGGAATAGCAATCTGGTTGAGTTTTTTCTGATTTTGCTATGGCTGCATAGGAAGGGTGCATAGCTATGGGTGCAGCGGGCAGTCATTGGGCCAGCAGATGAAATGCAGGCAGTGTGCGCGATTTGTTGCGTCACCTGCCAGCCGATGAGCATCATATCTGGCTATGTCCACCATTTCAGCACTGGCCCTGCCTCTACAGCTATCTGCTCAGGTTTTCACATTCCAAACCAATCATTTTCTTGGCAGCTAGAAAAAGATTATGGAATAAATTGTTTGCTTGGGAAACGATAGATTTAAGAGGCATTATGTAGGACAATATCGACTGGATGAAATAGATGAAAGTGATTGCTGCAGTTGAGGCGTCTTTCAGCCTTTCCCTTCCAGCAGCAGACATCGTCGGATAGGAATGCCAGCGCTCATGCTCAGTTCCGCTCAGTCAAGGACTGGACGAACGGAGGTTCCTTCTCGTGCAAGAGACAGTGTGCAAAGATTACTGCTGCAGGAGAGGTGTCTGCCGGAGATGCCGTCTCAAGGAGAGGTGCTGGGAGCGGTGGAAGCGGAGTGGCCTCCCAGGACAACAGCATAATGAAGGAGTTCGAAAGGGGGCGTCATCCGGGCGGGAAAACCTGCCACTTTCGATGTCGGCCGCTGCTGTCCCCTTCGCCCCTTGGCCTAAAGCGGGCTGAAGCCCGATAACCCGGAGAACTACGAGTCCCGGCGCTGACCCTCATGCCCCCTGGCCTGGCCCCTCATTCCATCTCCCTCCCTTTATCCACCTCTCCCTTCCGTTCACACTCCTCCCCCTCTTTCCAATCCTCCTCTCCCATCCTTCATCAGCCGTGTTTTTCCAGTATACCTGGTTCTGCGGAGGAAGCCTCAGAAGACACGCTACTCTGTTTCACGAAGTCGAAGCTCCTCAGACGCGGGGTCCGCGAACCTGCCTCATTTTGTCATCGGCGGCGAAGGAGAAAAAAGGTAGGCCTCCAATCCAATCCATCAGGGCAGTGCAGTGATTGGCTGGGGGCCTTGATTTGAAGGGTTTGAATGTCCTGCGAGACCAAAGCCTGCAAGGGCAGAATCTCAGAGGCCAGCACTCAGTCTCTGTTTGCGAAGAGGATCTGAGCCTCTTCGGATCCAAGTTTCCTTCTTCTCACCTTCATTATCGCCCTACCCTTTCTTACCTCCTCTCTGCTCCTCTCTGCAGCTCCAACCCTAACCCAGCAGTGCATTGAAGGGGCTGTTTGAGGTGGTGGGAGTCGTCGTGGACGTCGTCTCTTCCTACCGCCAACCTCGACCTCTACCCAATCTTACACCTGATTCGATAAGACCCCCCCCCCATTGATACCTCTTCTCGGCTTTGTCGGTCCGCTTGTTTTCTGCTTTCCTTCATCTGCTTCACGCATTCAGCAATCCAACTTCCCTTTAATCGGTATTCATTCATTTTCACTCATTCATCTTGCTAAATTAGAGAAAAAAGATTGACGCTTGTAAACTGATGGAGAAGAATGGCTAGTCTGCTGGGACAATTCATCAATTACGATGCTTTAGCAAGTTTTCCCGTTTCCAGTGTTTTATTTGCTGTATTGCTGTTCACACCACTCGACTTTTTTGTAAATACGGGTTTCGTACATGAACTAATCTTCATCTCCAGGTGAAAAAACGAACGCACCTATCACAATTGAATCAAACAGGCTGCAATGGTAGCGCATGTCTACCAACACAAAATGCGTTAGCCCCAATCAATCAGTCAAAGAGCCAATCGTCGTCTGAGTCAAACGGATGATGATAATGCTTGAGGTAAGACAAGTCTAAGTGGAAATCATCCAGATCGGACAAGCCGTCGAGGCCAAAGCTGGATGGGAAACTCACTTCCGACTCTGAACAGGCCATATCTCCAAGCCCTCCTCCCCCTTCCTTCATAGCTTGCGCCGCCCTCGCACTCAGCCGTTTGGCTGCAATGCTCTCTCTTTGCCCACCGCCTTCTCTCCAAAATTTGGATTGAACTGTCGAAATTTTTCTTGGCATAGAGGCAAAAGTCCGGGCGTTCCCATTTCAGCTCCAAATCTGGTGCATTCTCCTGCAAAGCAGACTGTTTGTGATCGCAAATTTTAAGCAGTTTAGAAATAGAAAAATAGGAACAGAAAGTATGGGGGAGTATTCTTGAGACAGCTGGAGGTCATCCATGGTCTCATCTCCATCGGAGCCCGACTGAAGGCCAAGGAGGCAAATGACCAGGGCATCCAGCTTGGTCAGCGTCTTCTTTGGAATCAGCTCCACTCCGTCTGCCCAAACCTCTGCCGACAAAGATCACCTTTATCCAGATAAAGGGGAATTTCTGTGTTAAAGAAACCAAATGTTTAAAAGAATGGATAAATAGTGGGCAGAGTTGAGTTGAGGGATTATAAACAGCGAACCAGGGTGATCGTGAGAGAAGTTGAGCTGGAGAATGCGAAGGGCTGGCAGGCATTGCATGGCTTCGAAGAGGTCAATGAGTATCTCCTGGCTCTGGTAGTGCGGCTTGAATGGGCCCAGTATCACCGTCTCCAACGCCATTTGGCCCTGTATCATCCTGTAGCTCTGGCACTAGGGACAAGCTATTGAGAAGCGAACGAACCACGAATAGGAACCTGGGCGGCTTGGCGAAGATGGAGCGCGTTGGATAGTCCGGGGCGATTGTCCAGCCGCAAAGGGCCAGGGATTTCAGCTGCACTCCCCATCTGCGGAGCTGTCGAGTAGCCTCTTTCAGCGCAGCTCGCGTACACCCGCTCGGACGGATTCTACCAGCAGAAAGAAAGATGGTGAAAGGGAGGTGAGGAAAGGATGCTAGGTGGGACAGTTCTTGGTCAATGCCGCCCTCGTTGATGTGGAAGAAGTCCAGGCTGTGGATGGGCGCACCGCGGGAGAGGAAGAAGTGGAGCAGTTTGCCCATCCGCTTCTCGCCAACCACCATGCCACCGCCTTGAGTTCGAAACCAGATGATGGGCTTCTCTGCCTCCGCCTCGCTCCACACTTGCAGACGATCCAGCTTCAGCCTCAATCCATGGATTGATTGATGTTTTTTGCTGATGAATGAGAAGATAATTGAAATGAGCACTGGCGGTAGTTGGCCCAAAGGCTGGGGTCGTTGAGGAGGCAGTGCCACTGACGGCAAACTCGCATGGCCTTCAGGCGCGCCTGGAAGCCCAGCTCTCCCAGAATCTTGCCCACCACCTCTTTCGGCAGCCTGTCCATCTTACACCTTCACACCTTCAAAATGTTTCACAGCCTGCAAAAAAGAAACCAACGTCATTCGAAAACGGTTTGAGACTCTTCATCGACTGCGTAATTTCAGCCTTTGATTGTTGTTGTCTGCCACTAAAGACAGGCGTGTTTTTTGCACTCGCCTTCTATGCTGTTTTGCATTTCTCGACCAGTCGCATGCCTCCAGCCTACTTGAATATATTTTCGAGCCAGAATCAGCAAAGCAGCTTCAGATGCATTATTCCAGTCCGCTCTCAGACTTGTGAGAGTCTGGGCGGGCGGCCTTTGACTCCCATTGACAGGCTCCCCTCTCCCAGGCTCTCAATTCAATCTCTCAGCCCTCCCTCCCCTCCTCTGCCCCCTCATTACCCCTCCAGTCCCCAGTCTGATTGTCCACTTTGCCGCCCGCCGGCCTTCCTTCTCCCAAAGTAGATTCATCGCCAACGAATCCTTCCAAGCAGCCTCCCAACTCCTCCTCTTCTCTCCCCCGCCGACCTAATGAAGTGTTGTCTGCTGGAAGTTAGAGGCCGAGCAAAGCGATTAGGGCGGGCATTTTCTGGGCTTGCTTGAGGCAGGAGGTCCCTATTTTCGGCTAAAGGGGCTAGGCGCAGGGCTAAGCCCGGCCATAATAGCGCCCATGCGATTTGCATAAAGCTGGCAATTATTGGATGAGCGGATTGCTTGGACGCCGCTTCCCATCATCAGATATGCATGGCACTGTGAGCTTCCAGTCTTTCCTCCACAGCTGATCAGCTTCACTGCTTCACCTACGTTTTGCACTAGCACTCTTTCCCACTCCCCTTTATGCCAAGCTTGAAGTCAATTGTAGGATGATTGTAGTCAATAGCGAAAGCTGATTATGGGTTGCGCGAAGGGAATGAGGAGCTGGGGGGAGAAAGAGAGAGAATGGCGGGGGTCTGTGAACCGGAAGCGCTTTTCGCTCCCACTGGGCTCTTGCCATGGAAGGCTTGGGGGAGGGTGTTGGGTGTAGAGGGAGGGGGACGCTGCAGGGTCTTGCGGGGGACCTTGATTGGGGCCCCTTCTGTATTGCTGCTCTGGCTGTGTGTTATGCCACTCAGCTCTGCCCTTCCTACCTCGCTCGCCCATTGTGTCCGCCACTGGCGACACATGAATGACGCCCTCACACCTCATACACCCCCGCCTCTCGGATACTAGAGACCACCGAGGTGCGCCAAGGACCACAACAACCACCTCTCCTTTACCACCCCGCTCTCCATCCCGCCCTCCCTCCTTTTTATATTTATTTTTTAATTCTTAATCGCCTGATCATTTTTGATGCTCTCGTTGATGCAATTCAAAAATTTTATGCTTCAGTCAAATGGTTCATTCAATTGAAATTTACTTTAGCTTCGTTGTGCAAGAAGCCACCTCTCTCTTCAGTCTGTTTGCTTTGGCTGAATTACCGCGGTGCCATTGAAACCGGGCCTGTTGAGCAGGGCTAGCAATAAAAGGAATAGCCTGGTACCAGCTAGGCCTAGCCCAGGCGAGTAGTAAAGGATAGGACTGGTGAGTATATGCTGAGTCTGGGACTGAGGTGCAGCCTTGTTGACCGAGAATAGTCTGCTCCTCTCTCACTCTCTCTGTCCAGGGGAGCTGAAGGGAGGGGGGCGGAGGTTTTCCTTTGGAGGATAGGGTAATCCAAGCCCAGGTGGACCGAAGTGGGCTCCGGGGCCTCCCCCAGTGCGGCCCTTCAGAGCCACTTGGTTCACTTCTCAGAGGACGGCTACAAACTGGAACAGCTCCAGTCGCCCCCGCGCAATTGTCGGACTGCTGGCTGGAGGGAGGCTGAAGGAGGCGGGGGCGACATGAGGGATTAAATCTGGCCGCTTCTTCTCCTGGCACAGGGCGCCTCTCTTTTCTTCTCCGCCAGAGTAGCTGGACATATGGGGCGGCCTAATAAACTCCCCAGCCCTTCCCTTTCTCTTCGCAGCAGCCCACACTACTTGCTCTAGGCCCTCACTTACTTGCTGTAAAGACAATGAGGGCTTTTATGCTGCCTAGGGGCTCTCTCTCCCTCTCCCACTGGCTCGCCCACTTTGCCATAGACAGGTGGGCCATATGTCGTTGACCCCTGGCACTCTGCGGTAGGCCTGTGCCAGGGCCCTGGCCACCGGAACAGCTGCGCCATACCTGCCCTGCCCCTCTATGCATACCAAACCCCCATCTCCTTCCCCACCGCGGCGAGGTCAGAAATCAGGCTATCTGTCGCTGGCTTGTCAGTTGGATGGTGTATCGCGGCGCGTCCTTTCTGAGCCAGCCACGAGCCGCCCTGCAGCCCCGTCATAAAGGGTGGCAGGTGCTGGAGAAGGCAAGTGGGCGAGGGGAGGGGTGGAGGCTGGGTCGTAAAGCTAAGCCCACCCTGCTCAATTGGATTCCCTCCGCTAGCCGGGGCGATTAGGCGATGTTTGTGCATCTGAAGCCGAGGCTGAAATGGGGGCTGAGGACATGGAGAGGGCTTGACAGGGCAGAGGAGGCCTCTCCTAATGCCCGTCCTTGCGCTCATCTGCCGTCTCCTTCCGCTCCGCCTTCTTTTGTCTCCCACCCAGCCTCCTCCATTGTATGCGCGGGCCATCGCTTGGCGCCAGAGGAATTGGAGGGAGGGCAGAGAGAAGAGAGGGAGGCCATAGAGCCAACTGTTCTTGTCACTACTCCACCGCTCCCCGGCGTCCACTTCAAGCCTGTTGATGGATGCGCTGGGGGGGTTGCCCCGGCCTTTGTCCCGCGGGGCCTCTTCACTCCCCTCTCTTCACCCCCTCTCTTTTGGATTCACTTTCCCCTGCCTTTTTGTCCGCCTGTGGGAACGCACTGGCTCAACTGAAACCCTGCGGGATTACGCAGCTCGCTGCGGCGGCGGCGTGTTCTTAGCCCGCTTTGTTAGGTCATAGGATGCGCCTAAGTTGGCCTGACTCTTCCCGGATGTCAAGGCGGCATCAAATGCGCCGCGTCTCTTAAGCCCCGGCCAAACTTTTTGAGCAGAACATGGGAGGAAGCGTTGCGCAAGCTGGGATGAGAGGGGGGAAGCGGCTTAGGCGGACAGAGGCCTGGCCAATTGGGCCGCTCCTTAGCTGCAGCGCCTAAGGGCCTGCCTGTTGACACAGCAGGGGTGCGGTCTCTTCCTCTCTCTCACCCCCATCCCATCTCCAAGGTCTGGTCCAAGAAAGGCCGCGCGTATCCCCAGCTGTGTTTTGCCTAGGCACCTCTGCTCATGCTGGGCACCAGCAGCAAGCGGTCTTTCTGGAGCCCATTTCCGAGGCCCGCTGGGATGGAAAGCGCGCGTCCCTCATTTACACTCAGCCCCGCAATTAAGCCACTCTATTCCGCCCCTGCCTTTTGAGGCTCCCCGACACAGCTCATGAGCCGCTTCCGTTTCTCATTCCGCTTGCAGGCTTTCCTCTTTGTTGTTTGGAGTGCGCGGCACAGAATCATATGGGGATGTCAGGGGGAGTGTAAATGGGGGAGTTGGGGGGACGGGAGGCGGTAGAAGGCCGGGCAACCTTGAGACGGGTGGTGGCTATCATTATTCATCCTCGGGGCCCACTTCCCTTCCCCTTTTCTCAGCCTCATCGCCCGCACGCACGCAGGCTGCCCTTCTACCACCTCCCCACACCTCCCTCATCAAGATTAGGCCTCCAGTCTCACCTCTTCTACTCTACCGCCGTCGTCCCATCCCCTCCACTCTTCCCATCCTCTAAACTGACCAAACAAATCTGCCTTAATCGTCATTCCTCCATCCTTCCCCTTCATTACCTTCCCTATGCGCTGTGAACACTCCTATCGCAGGTCCCATCAGTACCATCAGCATAGTTTCGTAGTTTTACGCTCGGCTTCTGGCGTTTGGGAGGGCTGTGGAGATAAGACACAGGCGTTGAGGGCATAAATTGGGGGTCCGGTGGATGGTGGAAAGCTGGTGGTGGTGAGTCTGGGTTGCGTGGCTAGTTAAGGAAGGGCCACTCTGACAGATTGGACGGCTGTTGAAGCTTGATTTATGCGCTACAGCTCAGGAGAGCCCCTCTGAGAAGAGACCTCTCCTCTGCACCCTCCTCATCCGACCTCCCCTCCCTTCCCCTTAGCATGCAAATGAAGCAGCCCTTCCCTGCCTGCTTGCATATTTCTGGCTTCAAAGCACTGCTCCCATTCAAAGCAGTCTTTCGTTCATTCTTTCTCCTGCTTTATTCCTTTTTCCATTTTTAGCCAGTTATTTAGCTTTTGAAGTGGTAGTGCCTGTGAATAGGCCGCCTAATGGGCTGCCATTCCGGGGCTGCAGGCCAAGGCCAGCAGCTTAGTGGAGCTGTCAAATGGCGGGTAGGATGGAAGGGTTGAAGAGGGTGACGCAGAGGGGCGCACGTGTTGTGGCGCCGCGTTGACAGGCGGAAGGGAGGCCGACGGCAGTGGAATGCCAGCTTGCGGCCTCAAAGCCGCCATCTCTTTCCCAGCCGTTGCGCATACACACAGCCGCAAACCCTCCACACTCCCCCAATCCCTTCCTATTGCCCTCTACCAGTCGCGCTGGCAAACATCGCCCATGCTTTCCTTTTCACGCCATTGTCTGAGTCGACAGCCACTTCCAGAGACTATCCCAGCTCTTTTTCAGATAATCAGGGCGCTCCTTATGGGGATGGAGCTGGTGAACGGGAGCAGTTGTTTGGTGGCCAGCGGTTGGGAGGCGGGAAGCGCTTGCTCCGTCTCCACCCCTCTCGCATCCCTCAGACTCGCAGCCACCTTCCACGCCTGCGCCCAACCGCCCGACCTCTCCGTCGCACTCCAGGTTCAGCTCCTTACTCCTTTGCCCCTCCCCTTTGGGGCGGAAGCAGATGTGGCCTGGGGCTGGGTCCTAATGGAGGCGTTGATCCTCCCAGGCTGCGCGGCTCAGATTTCCCACCCCGCCCGCGCAATGGGCCTTGAAAGCGGATATCTGAGGCCGGGCTCAGGTTAATGAGTGAGGGCTCTCTCTCTCTCACCTTGCGTGATTACTCCACTCTAGTGCCCCGCCATGGCCCACAAGGCGAGCGGCACAAGGAAGGAAGGGACAGGGAGTTTGAATGGGCGGCAGACTTTCATGGCTGGGGCCTGGGTTTTGATGGGTTTGATGGCATTGCACTGCCCCTTCCGGCTCCCTCAAGTGTTGTTGGGGGGGGGGGGGGGGGGGAGAAGGAAGGGGAGGCATGAGCGTGATCTGTCATAGTGGATGTTTGGGCGGGCCTACGCTTGGCCGCTCTAGCGTCGCCGCCCCCCCCCCTCAACCTTCTCAGCCCTTCTTAGCCGAAAGGAAATGCGGCCTGCCCGCATTTGCATTCCCAACAAGGCCTACTATTCACTCCAGCTGTTGCCCATAGAATCCATCAAAAGACCCGCCATTTCACAGACCATTTTTGCAAGCGCATTTTAATCAGTTTAATATCTTGGAATACAATTTCGCAACAGCACCCAAATCAAATGCAAAGGAAGAATGGAACGAAGGAGAGAGCATGGAATAGGAGTGACGGTTTTGAGATGGGTGAATACGGGCGATGGGCCTTCAGCTTCCTGCCGGGCAACGGGGAGGAGTCGCGGACTTTTGGCCCTGATTACTATCCCCTGGCTCTCCGTCTCTCCCTCGCCGAAACCTCCGCCTCCACCTCCTCCTACCGAGTTCAGGTAACCCTTCTCTCATTTCCCTTCTCTTCTATTCTATCATCATCCTCTTTCAACAGTTCTCAGCGAAGGTTTTGTTTGAGGGCTGCCTGGAGGCGAGGAAGACGGGAGAGCAGCAGTGCTTCCTGGGCCAGGAGTTGATGAAGGCGGGAGGAGAGGAATGCGAGGGAGTGTCAGCCTCAGCCTTCGCCTCCTCAGCGGGCAGTTCAGGCTGGGCCCTAGTGGTGCTGCTGTCCCTGCTCTCCCTTCTGCTCATCCTCCTCCTCCTCCTCTCCGTCTGCCTCCTCTACCGCCGCTCTCCGCCAAGATATCGGTTCACTTTCTACCCTTTTCCTTCCATTCACCATTCACGGGGTAGTCTCATTGGCGCAGTATTTCAAGAGCAAAGATGAGGATAGAAGTGGTTGAGGTACGAGAAGCATCTGGACAGCTCGGAAGGGGGCAGCGAAGGCGGCCCGGCCTATCTGAGCCTGGAAGAGGCGGGCATCCGAGCCACACCGCCGCTTCTGCCGGGCGCGGAACGCTTCCTCCCTCCGCCCAGCCCCGCCTACTACCACCTCTCCAAGGGACACGTTCGCTTCGCCGATCAGGCAATCCCCTCCTTCCTCCTTTCACTCCCCTCTCAGCCTGGAAGAGGCGGGCCTCCGAGTCACACCGCCGCTTCTGCCGGGCGCGGAACGCTTCCTCCCTCCGCCCAGCCCCGCCTACTACCACCTCTCCAAGGGACACGTTCGCTTCGCCGATCAGGCAATCCCTTCTTTCTTCTTCACCCTTCACTCCCTTCCCTTGCCCCACATAACCTCACCAATGGCGGCCTCAGAAACACAAGCCCAAGGCGGCCTCCTTTGCAGGAGTCTCCTGGGGCCTGCAAGTCAGTGCAGACCTCTACGCTGCACCTGGAGGCGGCGCCCACGCAGCCGCTGATGCTGGCGGAGGTGTCGGTGGTGGAGGGGCTGAAGAGTTCCTCCACGCCGCCACCAGCCGCCTCCCCCAAGTCGGAGAGCGACAGCGGACACTCCAGTCAGGGCAAGGCCAGCCCCCGGGCAGAGTCCGCCTGCAGCGCTGTCACAGTCAAAGAAAGCCCCCTCTGACATATATATAGCCTCCTTCAATCATTTATTCTCCCTTTTATCTATCTCCAGTCGGCCTAGCCTTGGACTTCTATGCCCAGCCGGGAGAGGGCAAATGAGGCCAGTTGAGCGATCTCTCTTTTCCTGCAGATCTGAAGATCTTCTCCTCGACTGCTGGCTTCAGAAGCCGTCTATTGCCATGTTTCGACCTAAGCATTTGGTTCTTGGTGCTGTTAAGCTGAGGATGCAGTTTATTCCAGAATGCCATGTGTCTAGTCTCAATTCATTGTTTTCGATTCATTCTTTGATGCCCTTGCTTATTGAGCATTAACGTAATATGTGAAAAAGGACGATCAACATTTGGCGCAAGGAAAGAGCAATATGCGGAAGCGGTGAAGGAAAAATAGTGCCAGGGCGATTTCCAGAAAATAGGATATGGAGCTAGGAAGTCTGCTCAGCTGACCGCCTTTTCCCCCTTTAGTGGCATTTCCACACCTTAAAAGCCGCATAAAAGCTAGACTACTTCGTTTCGATTAAGTTTTGCTCTCTGCTTTCCTGTAGAGCCGGGCATGGCCGCTGAACCATGTTCTAAGTACGATGTTTTTCACAGCCTCTTTAAAGGGAGGGAATCAGAAATGACAGTGTTACCCATTTGACTGAGAGTGATTCTGAAGATAGTTGGTTATGAAAGCATCTTGCAAGGCATGTTAGCTTTTTTCCAAATAGCTCTGGTTTTCAAATATATTCCTGTGAAATAGTCCATTTTAAAAGCTAGATATCGATTTAAAAATGATCAAGCGAAATGCATATTATTTTAGCAATTTGTAAATTAGACGAAATATGAGCTGCCTGAGTAGAGACTAACATTTTGCGGCTTGGCGAATCTTGGTGAATTTTAAGTTTTGATGCATGTTAAAGGGCTTTATAGAGACAACTGATGTTGAATAGTGTGGCAAATTTGTTTCTGTGATGCATTGTGATGAGATACCATTTTTAGCGATTACCACACAATTTATTTAGCTCAAATTAAACTTTAAAATCAATCAAACTAAAACAATTGCGCTAAAGTTGAAAGTACAGTCAATGAAGCATCAACCATTTGAGTAAGTCAAAATGTAGGGACCAATCATATTTTGGGCTGCTCGCAAAACGTCGCATCGATTTTCCATGTTTTTTTTGGCCAAACGTTTAGGTTTTCATCATATACATTCATTATTAATGGGCGTAAATGGGCGGAGATAATCTGATTTTTTGACGATTTTTTTTGTTGATAAAATTCTATTCTCCTATGCTACAACACATGAAACTTTGGGATTTTTTTTCTCAAACTTTTTACTCTAAAGTTCAAAAACCAAATATGCCTGCAAGCTTACTTTACCTAGGTCTGCTCACAAAAAAAGAGTAGACCGGATCTGAGAATGGTGACATTTCTGATACTCTCCCTTTAAAGCTCTTTTCTCGCTAATCATTGCATTGACGCAAGTGTCTGACAGAAGTGCATGGATGTGAAAGAGGGAATTTCAAATGAGTGCTCGCTGATGGATTCGCCCCAGGTCGCCTGGCTGTGAAAAAGCGGAAAATTGCAGACACTTCATTAGTACTTTGACCTGCATCGTTCCAAGGCCATGGCCGTCTTGAAGACGCTTTTCATTCTTTCTCTGGCACTGTCCGTCATGTTAGCCGACCTTCTTCTTACTGTCTAGCCGTAGATAATTATTGTGAAATGTTGCTTGTGGTTTGATAGAGAGAATGGTAAATTTGCAGGGCAGTGTACGATGCGGATCGCCTATTTCGCTTTGACATCCTGAAGGATCCCGTCTTCGGGCAGCAGGCAATCTGAGCAATCTCTTTTGTTGTCCAACCGATTGAATGCTTTGATTTACAGCTGAAAGCCCTGGCGATGGCGAAGAAGATGCTGAAGCCAGAGAGCGATGTAAAACTCGACTCTGACCAACCCTGGCGTTACTTCTGAGGAATCATCCACTACCTACAAGGATTTAGACAGAATAAATGCTCTCTTCCACTTCCTCACCTACTTGCTCCACTCCTCAATTCAGCAGTGACCCCCACTTCACCTTTCAAAATGAGCTTGCCAAATCAGTTTAGCTTCATCCTGCCTTTGCTAGCTAAAACGTTGGCTAACATGGCACTTTGAAGTACTGTGCATAAGTTTATCAGTTGCTGAGAAATTCAGTGGCCTAACAAAATTAAAGCAAAGCATGGCTAGCAAAAGGTCACCAGACACGGGCATTCTGCTTACAAGATGACATTATGTTCTCAAGATCTCCACTGCGAACTAATATTTTACCCAGTTTTGCTGTTGTTTGCTTTTGTCGTAATCAATGAACCAATTACTTCCATAGTTCGCTTTGTCGATTTGCAAATATGATAAAGAATAAAAACGAAATATGATAAAAATCCCAAATTTGATTAAAGTTTATTATACTGTCAGCTTTAAAACATGTCATTAAGGACAGAAGCAAACTATGCACGAATTCCTTAACCCATTTTGTGGGGTGAATCAGGAAACATGTCTCTTTGGTCCATCCCCTAATTTTGCAGCGGATGCAAACTAGCCACCATCGCCTGTCTCGTAATCATCGCCACACTCCACGCTGCTTCAAAAAACCCCTCTCCCCTTTCAGCCACTCCACAATGCGAACACCTCAGCGACACGGAGGGAGAGACGCTTTTCATTCAGAGCAGCAAGTAGGCACAGAAATGACCTCCACTCCCATCACCCCTCTCAAACCAGGCCTGCCTAGGGGCCCACACGCAGGAAGTGCGCGTCTGTCATCCCCCAGAAGCCCCCCTCCCTCACACCTGCCACTGACCCCTTCTTTCCCCTCTTTGTCCATCCCCCTCCCCTACGCAGCGCCCTTCCCACCCTTCCCCCCAGCCGGGGACAATGCAGGAAGCGCTATATAAGTCCCGCTGTTCCCAGAGAGCCAGCAGCGGAACGAAAGGAGCAATCACCAGCACAGCCGTCCAAAATGAACCAGAGCGGGAAAGCAGCGGCCAGCCTGGCCATCGCCCTCAGTGGCCTCTCCATCCTCGCCTGCATCTTCTTCCTCCCCTTCTTCGCCAACCGCATGTCCGCCATCCAGGTCCCGCCTCTCCACTCTCGTAGGCCAAGCAAGAGGCCATGGTTCTCCAGAGCCAACTGGCGCTGGACATGGAGGAGTTCATGCTGATGTCGGACGAGGCTTGGGCTGGGATGGTGGCAGAGCAGCGGTCGGCCCCCGCCGCTGCCCCGCGCCAGAAGCGCCAGGCGGCCTTCGGGCAGTGCCAGTGCGACTCCGCCAACTTCTGCCCGCCCGGGCCCCTCGGCCGTCCCGGTGAGCCCGGTATGGACGGCCAGCCCGGCAAGGACGGCCAGCCCGGAGAGCCCGGCAAAGAAGGCATCGCTCCGCCGCCCGTCGTTCGACTCCATCCCATGCCTTCCATCTCTGCGCCTGCTCATTGGCAGTGGTTTGAGATTGTGCCCGATGGACGCTGCCGTGTCTGCCCGCCCGGTCCTGCTGGGCCACCCGGACGCCCTGGTCCTCAGGGCACCAACGGTCTGCCCTGCCTCCTTTCCCATCCTCACCTCAACTGAGGCAAGGCGGGCCTTTCAGGCAACAAGGGAGAGAACGGCCGCCCCGGCGTCCCCGGAAAGCCTGGCAACAACGGCCGCCCCGGTGCTCCCGGCAACCTCGGCGAAGGTTCCTCCCAACCTCTGCCCCTGGCCCTGCCTCCACCTGGCCACATTTGCCAGCTGGAAAGTCTGGTGACAACGGAGCGGCTGGGCGCCCCGGAGCTCCGGGAACTCGCGGCGGGCGCGGGGAAGCGGGCGCCAACGGAAAACCTGGCACCCAGGGCCCCAAGGGACAGCCGGGCTTCCCCGGACGCCCCGGCAACGCCGGACGCCCTGGCAACGCTGGTTTGGCTCTTCTCATTCATCGCTTTGCTCCCTCTTTTCTCATGCCCTGCTCTGATCCAGGCCCTCCTGGCCCAGTGGGTGTGCCCGGCCGCCCTGGGGAGAAGTCGACGGACGGGTTCCCGGGCCCCACCGGACCCCCCGGCGAGGACGCCCAGTACTGCCCCTGCCCCCGTCGCACTCTCAAGAAGGCCTAACTGCCCCCAACCATCACCCACGTGCAATTGCCCCCACCTCTGCTTCGCAATATGCCCACAGATCTGTGCCGCTGGACAAATATCCCCCTCCACTTTTGTCTCTTAACCAAACACGGAACGCAGAACAAAGAACTCTCAGTGCATCACTCTGGCATGTCATCCTGAGCATCGTCCATGGGGTCGTCGACGATGACGAGGTCCTCGAGCATCTCGGCGAGGCTGATGGCGGGCAGCTCATCCTCATCCGCCTCGGAGGGCTGGACGGAGTCCGTCTGAGGCTTCTTGTAGATGTTGACGTGGGCCCGGCTGGCGGGGTCCTCCTCCAGGTCCTCCAGGAACTCTGTGAACTCCGCTTCCACGGAGGCTGTCTCCATTCGATCGCCCTCCAGTCGATGCAGCTGCCAGCGGCGCCGCCGGTGACGTCGAGCCCGATCATACACCTTCTTCACCAGCACCTCAAACAATCGAACATCTGAACTTTTGCCGCACTCGATCAAAATACTTCAGGCGAACTTTCTCAGGTTGGGACTAAAATGGAGCCGCCAGCCCTAGTTCAAATGTAAATGAAGCAAGCTGCGCCAACCACTTCAGGGCGGCGATTTTCGGGAATCTTGTCCAGGATGTAGTTGTTGGTGTTGCAGTGTTTGAGGTCCAGCCTGCAATGCTGGGTAGGTAATCTGTGAAGAGGTGAATTAAGCCAAGGAGAATAAAGATGACCCAAGCACGGCGTCGCCAGGGCTGAGTAGGTGTCCAAGGTGGGTACGCACGCAGAGCTCTTCAGCCTCCGTGCGCCCCAGCTCTGCCGACTTCACCACCCAGGCCTCCACCACCTCGTGCTGACAACAAAACCTTCCCTGCTCTCCCCATAAAACCCTCCCCATCTCTAGCTCTACCTTGTGGGAAACGTGTCCGTGGCCGGCGCCTCTGTGGAAGTCCCCGACGGGCTCCACATTGATCACCGTGTACTCCACCAGCTGGCGAGGACCGCACAGGGAGTCGAACGCATCGCGCCAGTAGGCCGTCGCCGAGACATCAGCCACTCCAAACCCTTCTTTCTCTTCTAGAGTCCATTGGGGTGGATGATTTGAGGGACCTTGCCCGGTGGCGGGGTCGATGAGGGTGACAACCTCACTGACGCGATTGCAGACGCAGATCTGACCCAGGTTGCCCAGGCTCTGAGCCAGGCCCTTGCTCAGGCACACCACGTTGTCCTCAAAGCGCTTCCGCGTCCTGTTTCCTAGCTGACGGATGCAGATGCAGAAGGGAACCTTGCAGATGGGCACGATTTCGACGGCAAAGGTGTGTTTGTAGTCGAAGGTGTTGTTGTGGTCGTCCTGGGTGACGAGCTCTTTGGCGGTGTGATAGCGACAGGGCAGCATCCCCAGCAGGAAGTCCACCAGACGGCGGGCGTCGTTCTGCTTCGCAAAGTAGAAGTCCATTCCTCCTGAAGCGAGCGATAATGTGTTCATAGATTGCCAAAGCAGAGATAAGGTGGTATGAACCCAGAACTTGCTTGATGCCGGAGCATTTTGCGTGGGCACGATGCTTGAGGACCAGCTGTTCCAGGTAAAACAGCGTCTTCTTGTGCTCTGCTTTTTGGCGCACCTAAATGGGTGGATGGGTGGCAAAAGTCTGCTGAGCGGATTCCAGGCGACCTGAACGCAGGCTCGCCAATAGTCCTTGGCCTCTATGCGCTGGCACTGAGGTCCGCACATCTTGGACGTCACCGTGAACTCCACCGGGAAGTTCTGCTGCAGAATCGCTCCGCCCGGCACCTTACAACAATCCACCTTTGCTTTTCAAACTTCTAGCTTAGGAGGAGAGTAAAAGACCTCTTTTTGAATGGTGAGCTTGACCTTGACGCGCTTGGAGTGCGGCTCAGTCCAGATGAAAGCCGCGTCCACTAGGGTTCGGCCAGAGGCGTTTTAAATCAGCCTAGGCAATGGGAGGAAAAGGAGGAGGAAGAGAAAGGACGACTTTGAGCTTCTTGAGGCAGACGGCAAGGAGCTCCTTGGACTCCAGCTCTGCGTAGGTCCACGCATTCGGCGGATGAAAATAGCGCCCGCAAAACTCAAATGCTCAAAACTTTGCCAAAACACAAATCACATTGTCATTGGTACGAATTTTCTCAGGCAAAAGAAAAATGAAAGAAAAGCGAGAAAGAAAGAAAAGTACCTTGCAAAGTTGGAGCTGGCCGAATTTGGGGATGCCGTCGGTGATGTCGATGCGACTGCGAATGCAGGCCACGCACATGTTGGACGGGTTGGGCTCGATGGCCAGGCCGCATTCGCAGCACAAACTTCAATCAGCCCCCAATACAAGACCTATGAGAGTGAATTGTAGGCAGAGTACATGTGGCCGATGGTTCTGGTCACTTCCATCCCTGCGACCTCAGCCATCCTTCAAAACCCCTGCATCAGTGGTCATTATTTTATCTCCATCACCCACCAGCACCGATATTGTTCCATGCATTTGAATTGGCAGTTTTCATTTATTTCAGACTTGCTGAGAGAATATTTATTGAGCGATGGTGCGGAAAAACCCAAAACTTCGCAAGCGATGCAAAAATGTACAGTCTTTTGAAGAGGTGCAGATCACAGGCGCAAAGTTGGAAAAAGCTGGAGACATAAGCTCAAGTGGCCTTGGAAGGCCCCGGCTGGGCATCGCCCGGCGGCTTCTTCTTCTCCACGTGACCTCGACAGTGGCCCGTCTCACAGTCCTACAAAACTCCTCCTCTTCTCCTCTTCCCGATGAGGACGGAAGAGGCAAGGGGCCAGACAGAGTCGTCGTCAGAGTCGCTCTCGTCCCAGCGCTTGGGCTTCTTGTAGATGCAGCAGCATTTGGACTTGTGGCGGCCCAGATGCTCGTTGTCCACCACGTCCGCATCCCAGCGGACACCCGGCGGAGCTTCTGGAGCATCGGACTGGTCCAGAAATTGAGGGACAAAGACGAGCGGTGGATGGGGAGAAGAACCAGGGGCTGGGGCTGCTCCGTGGAGGTGAAGAACGGCAGGTTCCTCAGTCACAGTCTGACTTGCACTGGCCGCCGCCTGTCCTGTGCTTTCCGCCATTTCCTGCCATCGCCACACAATTTCAATAGTCCACAATTGATTGAAACGAAAAATAGATAAAATGTTGCATGATCACATCATTCTTGTGCTTGACTCAAGTCGAAAAACAAGTGCAACGTTTATTTCCAGACAAGCTCAGTTGTGCACCGGATAAATAGGCGGCCAATTGCCAGCAGGAAAGGAGGTGCGAACAGTGAAAGCATCAACAGGATCAAAGGCAATGGAGAGGTAACAATAAAAGGTAGAGCCATCACTTCGTGCCTAGAATTTGGAGCCAGAGTCTTCTTTCAAGAGAGAGTGGAAAGGGATTTGATGGCATCTTCCAGGTGCTCCAGCTCCACTTCCAACTGCTTCCTCTGAAATCCTCATTCTTCTCCTCATCCAATCAACCCTGAAACTCCAATAAACCTTCTCCTCGTTGGCCTGACGGACCTGCTCTGGCACCTTGGCTTCATAATCCTCCTTGGCTGCCACGGCCACCAGTTTCTCCAGCGTGGACTCCGTACCCGTCTTCAGACTCATGCGCATTTGCAAGCCCTGGAGGTGAAAGGCTTGAGAAACCTTCTTCTTGGAGAGCTTGGCCAGCTCCTTCTCGGTGTCGATGACGCCGGAGAGGAGGAGATGGGCCTTCAGTCGATCGCCCAGCGTCAGCACCGAGTACCCATGGCTCGGGAGCGAATCAGAGCCCGCCTCGCACACCGTCACCTACACCCCAGTCCTCTTTTTCTGCTCCTTCCCTGAGTGGGGAGGGGGGAGAGATGTTGGAGGCGGCGGCCATGGTGGCGATGTAGGCGAAGTTGGGCAGCCAGTCGATGAGGCCGGCCTCCAGGCACTTCACCGAAAGCTCCCGTCTCGTCTGCTCGGGCTCAGCTCGTAGTCCGCGCGACGGGTGCGCACGGCTTTCACGATACCCATCGTTGTCTCCAGCCGCGACTCTTAGCTCCGGGTTGCTCCTAGACTGGCTGGAGAACTCAAATGGCCTTGCTTGATCTGGCCCTCACTTTCAAGTTTCTTTTGGGCCGTTTGAAAACTTCATTTTTTCTAGAAATTGAACAAGACAAGTTATAAACCAGAAAACTAGATGAATGGCTCACTTAGCTTGCAATCTAATTTGCGTAGCCGAGCGGTCTGCACTCCAAGATTTTCTCTGGTTTCCATAAAGAGAAGGTTTCAATGTAGGGAGATGAGATAAATTTGCTTCGTGAATCCCACTCCCGGTTCAGTGTTCAATAGGCTGTGATCGATTAAACTCTGTTGATATTTAAAAATTGCTTCTAGCTAGCCAGAATTGCTAGAAACCCGAAAATTTTGAAAAATGCAAAATCCGTTC